>PVJH01011722.1:0-67499 GCA_004026705.1 Nesogale talazaci | reverse complement strand
AGGAAAGAAGTGGCCATCTGCTTTTGTAAAGATGACCGCGCTGCAAACATTGAGGGGCAGGTCTCTGTCCTGCAGGGCTCCTGTGAATCAGAGTTAACTTCATAGCAATGCATCCTGCCAGACAGATCCACAGGCTCTGTTGTTAGTTATCATTGGTTCAGTTTCAACTTATGACCACCTTATATGTAACGGAATCAAATGTTGCAAGTTCTGCACCAGATGCATGATCTCTGATATAGTGTACATATATTAGAATATAATCACGAGATGAGAGAGTTATCTTGATGTGTTTCTACATAGTCTTTTGTTTGTTTACCTGCCCTTTCAACATTTCTGCATCATTTAAAATAAAGAAATCATTTGAATGGATGCTCTTACGGCTCTGATAACAATTCATACATCAATTGTGTTAAGCATATTTGCACACATGTTGCCTTCATCACCTTTGAGATAATTTCTTTGTGCTTGAACCCTTGGCATCAACCCGATTCTTCCCTTCCTCCCACCCCCCTGCCCTCTTAGACCCCTGAAAAATTATAAATTATTTTTATTTTCATATCTTACACTGCACACTGTCTCTCTTCATCCATGTTATTGTTGTGCATTTCCCTGGGGAGGGGTGTGATTGTGCATCAGTGTAGTCCATTCCCCATTTCTATCCTCACCCCCCCCACCTTTCCTATACCCTCGTGGTATCTCTATCCCCATTGCTGTTACTGAGAGGTTATCTGTCCTGGATTCCCCGTGTTTAGCACCTTTATCTGTACCAGTGTAAGTGCTCTGGTCTAGCCTGACTTGTAAGGTAGATCTGGGGTCACTGTAGGGGGGAGGAGCAAGCATTAGGGGAGTAGAGGAATGTTGCGTGTTCCATCTGTGTGGTGCTGTACCCTGTTCTTTGCTTTTGACCATTCTGTGAGGGAATTTCCAATTATCTGCAGATGGGCTTTGGGTATCCACTCCAACCCCCATCGTTAGCATTGATATATTTGTCCATGGGGGTCTTCTTATGCCTAACACCTTATCCCGTGGATACCTTGTGATTACACAGATGATGTGCTCCATCCATGGGAACTTCATTGCTTCCCTGCTAGGAGGCCGCTTGTTTAACTTCAAGCCTTTAAGACCCAAGAGGTGATATCTTTTAATAGCCAGGCACCATCAGCTTTCTTCATCACATTTGCGGGGCACACATTTTGACTTCTATGATCATGTCAGAAGGTGAGCATCACAGAATGCGAGGTTGTTAGAACAAAGTATTTTTGCATTGAGAGAGTACTTAGATAGAGACCCAATGCCTTAATGCTTAACATTTAAATATATGTACATTGACCTATATCCTTATCATCATATATTAATTTATTCATATATGTGTATGCCTGAATTTATGCCTCTATAAATGTATTTTGCTTCCTAATTCTTTCCTTTATTTCTTTTTACTTTCCTCCTATCGCACTGTCATGTTTGATCTTCATTTGACTCTTGGCTCTACTGCACTTGATCCCACTCCATCAGACATTCCATGACCTCCTCTCCATCAATTTAGATTTCTTATTGTTCCCTTGCCCCTGGGTCTGTTGGTCTCCCCTCTCCATCTTTCACCTCCTCCTCTCCCATGTACCCCGAGAGCCTTCAACACCATTGTTTTCTCTTCAGGATCAGTTACCCTACCTATCCTATATGGAAAGACATGAGAAAAAAGGGGAAGGGGAGGAAAAAGAGAGAGAGAGAAAACAATAAAAGAAGACAGCTGCCTCGCAAAAACACACCCCAAAAATCCACCCCTATAAAAGGTTTCAAGTCTGTCTGCTGATCCTTCTCATTGTTTTCCAACCTGCTCTGGTGACATGCCATGCCCTGCTTACCGATTCAGAGATCTATTTTGGGGATTTCAATGGTTTGCTCTTCCTTTGTGTTTGCTCCTGTGTGGGGGCGTCAGACCAGGCACAATCCCCAGTTTGCATTTCCAGTGCTGTCCCCTGTAACTCTGTGGGTCAGGTGAAGGGGTATTGTGTCTCATGGTGGGGTCAGTCCCATGATCCTGTCTGTGCAGGGACTGCTCAGGGCAGGGATGTTCTCTTCCAGGCTTGGGGGGCCAGGTTACTGTCAGAATTTCAGAAATTATAGTTACACTAGCAGTATGACTTATAAAATGACTTTGATATATACCTTTTTCTATTATATTTATGAAAGACAAGTGGAAAAGCTATAAGACCCTGGAAGAAGGGATAACAGAGCAAATACTCAGTGGCATGTGTCCACATGGCCATGAGTCCTGCCTGTTTCAGTGATGCAGGCTTTCCCACCCAAGGAGCACACCTGAGCACAACAGATCTGCTAGGTTCCTCCTGTGAGGAAAGCTTGGTTTCTGGCTTCCTCTGAGAAAGAGTTCATGCTGAAGCCTGGTCTGTGATCCAGGTGAGTTCTTATAAAGGATGGAAGAAGTTTCAGATTTTACAGTCTCAAAAGACTGCAGACTATTTGGTGAAAGTGTGCCAAAGGGCAAGCAAGTCTTGCTCGGGTTCATCCACACATGATGACCTGAGACCAAAGACGCCTCAGGAGCAGGGTATCAGGAGCAGACCGAAGACCTAAGAAGCAGCAGGAAGAGGGGGAACCGGCCCTGCCACAAAATTAGCAAAATCTCAGGCTGGGGAGGCATGGTTGACCTATTGGCTGAATGAAACCTACCCGGGCCTAGTTTGGACTGTCTAGGTATAACCCCACCTGGTAGTGTGTGGGACTGAAATGGAGCATGCCCACTTAATGTCTATGGCTGGCTAAGGCTCATCAGATTCTCTTCCTTCCTCCTCTATGGGGGCCCTCACATATGTGGAAGGACAAGCCCTTTGTCCCTGTCTCTTGCTTCCTCACAGATTTGCCTGAACGATTATCTTCTTTTAGCACTTAAAAATGATCCCATTGTCAATTGGCTCCACAGTTTCTGAGGAGACATGAGTACATAATTAATTTATTGTTACTTAGGCTGTGTCTGCATTTCCTACTTTTGAGATGTTCTCAGGAATTCTAATTGAACTGATTACTTTATCAGAATCCATCCACAGGATGTGGAGGATATGAATGTGAGGGCGAGAAAGACATAAGAGAGCCTATTGTCCATAATGGAGTATGTTATATGTTATTTTCTTCCCCCACCCCCCATTAAGTCCATTTTCTAACATTCACTTACTAGAATTCAAAAAGTTGGCTTTTGATAGCTGTGTTGATTAATTACCTCTGTAGCCCTCTAGGTTTCATGTGGCTTTAACTGATAGGGACCCTATGAAGAGAGAGAAGGAAGAGAAAGGAAAAGTCCGTGTACATCTAAAGCCAGAGCTTCCATCAGGTGGCCCTGCCAGCTCGGTTCCAGTTCTTACTGATTTCTGCGAACAAGTCCTGCTTTCCCTTCCCTCGGGCTAGGTCTCAGAGAGTCTCCCAGGTCTTGCTAGCTCAGAGACATTCCCGTGGTCTGTTGCCTTCCAACACTATGCACATAAAGTTGACCTTTCCTTAAGGTTTCTGAAATTACTATCATTGTTCTCATGTTATATCATTCAATCTCTAAACTTTATAACATTTTTGTCAAGGAAAATATAACTATTGCTTACCTCCTGTGTACTCTGTTCAGACTAAGTTCTCTTTCAGAGAAAATATTTGCATTTGTGATTAATGAAGTACTATTTTGATAAACTATATAGGTATTGATCTATATATAAAAGTGGCCTTGGCAACACATCACATACAAAGGGGAATTGTTTTGCCTAGAATGAACTTCTTGAGAATTAGATGAGTAAACTAAGAAAAAAAAATGCCAAAGAAGGAATGGCCTTTACCAGCTTCTGACACAGGCATTGTGCTCTCTGCTTTCTTAAGCCTGGGTGACAGTGAACTGAAAAGATCTCAAAGTAACGTGACAAAATGTTGGAAGCATCATGTGAAAGATGCCTGTTGACATCTTGTCATGTTAACTTTATCTCGGCAACGTCAGATGTTCTTATTCTCCTCTCTTTGATGTAAAAAGATTAAGGTGCTGCATGACAGATGGTTTTACAGTGTATTCCATTCCATCTGGCCCTGTGTGGAAAAATGAAAGTCACCCAAAAGTTTTCATCTAAAAATTTCAGTGAAGGAATTCATGAAATCAAGCCTTAGTACTTCACAAAGAATTCCATAAGACTTCAGTGAGGTTGGATTCCAGTCCCCACCCCCCACCAGAGTAACATAAGTATGTCCAGTCCTTAGTCATATGCTTCCCATGCTTCTGATCATGCTGACACTAATATTGAATGAGCCACCCCTGAATCCATTCCTCAAGAACATGGAGAGTACATGCACATGTGGAGGTAAAGGTTTCTCTTTTCAAATGCTGGGAAACTCCCCTTGTTGCTCAGTCCAATGTTTTGCATACCTCAAGCCAGGTGGAGCAGGCACATTTAGGACATTAGGAATTTCCAGTCAGTAGCTCTATCTGTGTTCTCAATGGGGAGTTGACAAGAGCAGGCAGCTGTGAATTCAATGCATCTTGGATATTTCACACCAGTGAAACCTACAAATGAATGTGGTTCCATGCTAATTGGGGGGGGGGGTAGTTTGTTATAGAAACACAGAGTGAAGACACTGCTAAAATTCTAATTTGCTTACCAATTGATCCATACATTCAATGACATTCTGTGTTCACACATGAGGAAAGGATAGTGTGCATGTAAAATTGGCATGCAGAATCTTAAACTCACAGGAAAATTTAAAAGTCTAAAGAAAAAAATTTAACTTGAGAGAAAAATAAAGTTAATATCCCTACAATAAACATTTTAAGATTTGGAGTTACAAGAATTTAGAAGAAGGATATTATTGTCATTCAAGTATGGGAGAAAGACATGTAGAGAGAGATTTATAAGGAAGATAATTCTGCAGTCCACAGGGAAAAGATAAACCTTAGTAAGTATTGCCAGGTAATTGAACATCTATGTGGAATAAGACATTTTTATGCCTCTCCTTAATAAGATAGCTTTGAGGCAGATTGTTGATCTAAATGTAAAAATTAAACATAAAGAAGAAAGCATGAGAGATAAACTTCATATTCTATTAACAAGAGATACATAAAGGAAAGAGTGATAAATTGGATTGTGATAAAGTTAAGTACTTTCATCATCGAAAGATACAATTAAGAGAGGGAGAAAGACAAGCCATTGCATGGGTAAAAAAGAAAAAAGTCTCTCTCTCTCTCTCTCTCTCTCTCTCTGTAGAATTAGGAATATTTAAATCTCTGTACAATATAAAATGGTTCAAGACTTAAAGAGAGCTGTCAAAGAAAAGAGTAAGCAAATAGCTAACAAACACATGAAAATTTGTTCAACTTCATTAATCTCCAGGTCTGACAGGTTTTGTGCCAACTTGCCTGCACATATATAAAGATATGGGTGGAACAGATGCCCAACACATAGGTCACAGCCTAATGATGTCTCCTTGGGGGGGAGGGGTTGTTGGTCTATTTGATATCCATGAAAGATATATTGTAGACCTCTCTCTCCCCCTCCCTCTTTCACTCCTTTCTTTTCCTGATCCAGAACTTACATCAGGTTCCTTGGGACTTGGGGTGGTGACTCACCATGTGGCTGGCCTGCCGGGCCTGGCAGTGGTTGGCAGCCTACCGTAGTATCATCTCTGGATCTACTTGACTGCCTACATCAGCTTGCAGTGTCTCCATTTTCTGTCTTGTCTTCCTGCATTCTGGTTCATTCGTTGCAGTTATGTGAGTCCTGGAGCAGACTTGATTTGGATTGGATTTGTCCACTCTGTGGTTGGGGCTGCCTTATTGATATAAATATCTTTCTTCTACATATGTATCACAGGTTTTGTTTCTCTAGAAAACACCGCCTCGTGTTCCAATAAAAAAGCAAAATGCACAGCATAATGTCATACCACTACCTATCTCATTGTTATTGTAGTGAAACAAGTCTCAAGACATAGTCATGATGTGCAAGAACTAGATGCATCAAAAAATAACCCTTTTTGCACCACTGAATTTCTCTATACATGTACATACCAATAAGTCCATGTTTTATCTCAATCAGAAGCACACATATGTTCAGCAAGAGACTGGAAACAAGTGCTCAAAGAAAGACTAGTCTCAATGACCAAAGCCTGCACTCCAATTTATGGAGAACAAAATGGACGGATAAATTCTTGCATACATACCCAAGGAAAGAGCTCTGGCAAAGGACCGGGCTGGTGAATCTCACAGGCATGATGAAGGCAGCCACACAAGGCAAAGTATGATATTGGTTTTCATTTATTCAACGTCTGAAATCAGACAATGGCCATCTGTCAAGTAAGAGATCATGACTGTGGCTATTCTTTGTCAGTTCAAGCAGTAATAGAAAGCGTGTACCCAGAGCAGAGTGTGATGGTGTTGCTAGACTCTATTTTCTGATCTCAGGGTTGAACACACTGGTTTCTTTTGTGAAAACTCTCCAAACTGCACCTGTGTAATTTTCTCAATACATGTTGCATATCAACAAATTAGAAAACAATAGAGGAATAAAATGTACAAGGGTTTCTCACCTGTTTCTCTTTTCCCTGCTATCTACGTGTCTCCTCAGCAGCTTTCCCATTACAAAAGAAGATGCTGCCTTCGATGTGCCTTCTCTGACACTGAGCTGATATTTCTAACTTTGCATTTGTTTTGCTGTTTTTGTGATACAATAGAAACATTTATTTTTCTCATCATCAAGTCCTCAAAGATGGGGAAGTGAAAATGAAAATCAGACCCAGAAGGTTCAGTGCCTCAAGAAAACTGAGAGAGAACAGCTTTCCATTTGGAAACAAGGCTGCTGCTATTGCTCTGTTTGTACCCTGCTAAGTTCATTCAGTACATTTTAACTAAAACTTATGTGGGATTCTGTAACATAGTTGTCTATGTGTGCATGCACTGCTAACCTAGGATCTCTTAACTTTAAGATTCAGCCTCTTTATTTCTTTTTCCCACTCAATTATCACCGGAGCCATATTGAATATAAGATTGGTTTCATAAATTATCAGTGAATTCACTGGAAAAGCCTGTTTTCTTCTTATTCTTGAGATATGTCAGGAAAGAGGATGTGTTTAGAGATGTAGAGACTGAGGCTTGTCCACAATTTTTGAAGGGGCATATAAAACACAGTAAATAAAACACATCTGCCTTACAGAAGTATAAAAAATGCTAACATATAATATGTGCTGTTGGCTTTTAGAACTTTGTGTTATCCACCTGAATGAAGAAAATGAACAATAATGTCAAGGATCTTTCTTCATATATATATATATATATATATATATATAATTTTTTTTACTGTCCTGTTGAAAAAAATAAAGGCAGGCAATTAGATTTCTGGCTTAGCGACCATGTTCTCATGCTGCCAGAATAGTTTGTTTGGAAATTAGGCATTAGCATTTTTAGAGCCTGATGTTGGAAGGCAAGACAACACAGACACATTTTGAAAAGACACATGGTTCCCATATATATTAGAACTTAGAAATAATTTGAGTTCTGAGTTTTAGCACATGAAAGAAACAATACATTCATGACAATACGAGTTAATCACTCCGAAAAGGGGATAGCACCACAGACTGAGAAAGACTTGTGCTCGCTGATATTTTATATCTATCAAACCTCATTGCCATGATATGAAGTTTAGGTCACCATCATGCATGTTCCTTTCCAAACTGGTCTCTGGCATTTCATTTTAATTTTCTTTGAAACCACCATTTCCCTGCGATCAACATGTAGTAAACCGTGTGTGTGTGTGTGTGCGTGTGTGCGTGTGTGTGTGTGCATATTTGACTTCTCACTTTCTTCTTTGTCATGAGACATAGGTCAGATATGCCTGCACATTCTGCCCTGCTTTACCTACACTATAACCTACTACACTGGTTTTGATAATTCATTGCAATGGCTACAAAGAACTCACCGCCAGTGTTCACAATTTGAGAGGTTTCTTAGGGCAATTATTAGGTTACCGCAAGTCAGGACTAGGAGGTTGTAAGGACACAGTCATTAGCTTATAGCAATACCTTTCTTTAGCCAAACAGCAAGACTCTCTCTGGTCTTCTGCCTTCCAGCAATGTGGATCCCTAGCCTTTGACTTCTTGGCGTGAAAGCCTGCCTGTCTCTCCGTCTTCAGTTCCATAGCCTCAGTGCTGGTCAT
Organism: Nesogale talazaci; assembly: GCA_004026705.1. NCBI lineage: Eukaryota > Metazoa > Chordata > Mammalia > Afrosoricida > Tenrecidae > Nesogale > Nesogale talazaci. The sequence goes on along the minus strand of PVJH01011722.1, from coordinate 59,319 downwards.
CTTGTTCTATCCTGTAATCTTCCTGCCACTGGCTCTGGTGCCTCTAGTATTGTCCTGTGCCACTTCAGACAGAGATCTGGAACATGGTCTAGAGAACATGGTCTCTGTCCCAGATCCAAAGATGGCTCATCCTTATAGCCAGGGGGCATGGTAACAAATATTGGCCCATCCTCTCGACCAGCATTACACCCACCCTATTTGCATAGCTCCCCCCCCCAAGTCATAGGGTGGGCGTTACAGAGTCTTGAGTGGACAAGCCATATTAAGAAATTTCACTTTTCTACACATCAGCTTCATAAACACAAATCCTACCGTTGATACATTTTCATGAAAACATTGAATTGTTGCAAGTTGATTCCTACTCAAAGCTATACAGTGTAAAAGATAATGAAACACTGCCTTCCCCTTTTACACCAACTCTCCACTTAACAATCATGATATCCTATTTCAGAGAATAGTCTCTCCTGACAACATCTGCAAAGCTGAAACAAGGTCTCTCCATCCTTGCTTCCAACAAGCTTTCTGGCCATACTTATTCCAACACAGACTTGTTTGTTCTTTTAGCAGTTCCTGTTATTTTCACTCTTCTTCCCTAGAACCACAATGCAAATGCATTGATTAGTTTTCAGTCTTCCTTGTCAATGTGCAACTTCCAGATGCATATGAGGCGATGGAAAATATCATGGCTTGGGTCAGGCCCACTTTGGTCTCAAGTGGTCTTGAGGAACATCATTGTTTCAAACACTGTGAAGAAGTCTTGTATGCAGATGGCAGATGTGCCCTATGCTGTGCACTGCTCCCTCTATGAGCTGCTGCTTTCATGAGCATTATTTATGAACTTGCGCAAGATGGAAACTTTGACAACTTCAATTTTCCTTTTCTCTGATTTCATGATATTACCTAGAGGCCCTGTTGTGAGGATTTTCGATTTGTTTTCAATGAGTTGCAATCCTTATTGTGGGCTTCAATCCTTGATCTTCAACAGGAAGTGTTTCAAGTTCTCCTCACATTCAACAACCAAAGTGCATGTCACAGATTGCCAATACATTTTCTTCCAAACTGAATGTCTCCTTCTTCATATAGCCTAGGGTTTTTTTTTTGATAATTTAAACATTCTACATATGGAACGGAATTGTGAGAAGATACAACCCTGATACATACCAATCCTGATTTTAAAACATGCATTATCTTCTTGTTTTATTAGTCTGTGTGCTATCCTGCCTCTTGAACCACGCTCAAGTTTCTCATGAGCACAATGAAGTCTTATGGAATTCTTGTCAAGTCTGCCCATGGATTGTTATGGTTGACCTGGTTAAATGCCTTTGTGTCCTCAATAGAGCACAGATCAATATCTTATGGATATTCTCTTCTTTTAGTCAAGATCCAGCTGACATAAAAATGGTTTCCCTTATTCCATGTCTTCTTTGGAATCTGACCTGAATTGCTGCCAGCATCTTTTTCCATGTACTGCTTCAACCATTGTTGCATTTCCTGAAAGATTTTGCCCACATGATATATCAATGATATCGTTCTATAATTTGAGCATGTAGGTGGCCACCTTTATTTGGAAGTGCACACATATAGATCTCCTCTAATCAGCTGACCCAACAACCTTCTTACAAATCCCTGGCATAGATTTAGTGATTGATTCTCGTGCTTCCTCAGTTGTTGAAACATTTCAATTAGTACTCCATCAACACCTGGAGCCTTGTTTTTCACTACTTGTTTCTGTGCAGGTTGTACTTCTTTCAATATCACTAGTTCTTATTTTCCGTTACCTCTGGAAATGTTGAAATGACAATTTATTATTTTGAGTACAGTGACTGTGTATTTTTTACATCTTCTTTGAATGCTTTCTGCACCAGAAATTCTAGATTTTGCTCATAGAATCATTTGATATTTCACCTAGAAGCTTATATTTTTCCTTTAATTCTTCAGCTTAAGATGTGCTCTTCTGTTTAGATTTTATGACTCTAGGTTTTCGCACCATTCATTATCTTTTGCTTTGTCTTTCCAAGCTGCCCTTTGACACTCGCTAGTCAGTTCATTGACTTGATCATGTCTTCCGTTTTCTTTAGTTACCTGTGATGAGCATGTTTCAGAGCCTCTTCTGACATCCACTTTGACCTTTTCTGTCCTTCCTCCTTCTTCAATTACCTTTGGATTTCTTCATGTACAATGTCCTTGATGTCATCCCATAATTCATATTCTGGATATTTTGATGGGACCTTCTGGGTTTCTTTTAACATTATTCAGCTTTAGCCTGAATTTACATATGAGTTATTGGGTCCGTTCCACAGTCTGCCCCTTGGCTGATATTGAGCTTCTCTTTTATCTCTTCCCACATATGTAGCCAATTTGAATTTTGTGTATTTCCTCTGGAGAACTCCACATGAATAGTACATATTTGTGTTGTTGAAAAGGGCATTTGTAATGAACAAACTGTTGTTCTTAAAAAATCTCACCATGTGATTCCCAGCTTTGTTTCTATCACAGTGACCACATTTTTGTTTTGTTTTGTTTTTTGTTTTTTTGGGGGAGCATCACTGCCCTCTGGTGATAGGTATAGGAGGCCCAGCCTTTCCTAATGAGCACATTTTTTTAAAGTCATTTTATTTGGGGTTCTTACAACTCATCACAATCCATCCATCTGCCTATTGTGTCAAGCACATTTGTACATCATCATTTTCAAAACATTGGTATCAGCTCCTCATCCTCACCCCCATGAACCTTGATAATTTATAAATTATTGTCATTATTGTCATATCTTACATCGTCGAAACTCTCCCTTCACCCACTTTTATGTGTCCATCCCCCAGGGAGGGGATTATATATAGATACTTATAATTGGTTCCCTCCTTTCTACCCCACTTTGTCTCCACCCTCCCAGTATCACCTCTCTCACCGCTGATCCTGAGGGGTTCATCTGCCCTGGATTCCCTGTGCTTCCAGTTCCTATCTGTACCAGTGTATGTGCCCTGGTCTAGTTGGATTTGTAAGGTAGAATTGGGATCATGATAATGGGGAGGGGGCGGAGTAAGCATTAAAGAGCTAGAGGAAAATTCTATGTTTCATCATTGCTACACTCCACTTGACTAGAGTAGCTTGTCTCCTCTTTGCTATCATTCTGTAAGGGGATGTCTAGTTTCCTACACATGGGTGTTGTGTCCCCACTCCACATTCCCACTCGCTCACAATGAATGACCATATTTTTAACTCTTCTTCCTCACTCTTTGTTTCCAATATCTAATTCTAATCTCCAGTAATTATTAATACAACCTGATTGTATATTTGATCAATTTAAGACTGAGAATTTGTTAGAATACTCCTACTCCTGAATCATTAGTTTTAGTCATTAAAAAATTTGAATAGCAGTTGTAATGCTTGGATTTCCTTATATCTGAATAGATTCTATCACAGGCAGCATTGTATCTCAATATGTGTCTTGATATGTCTCTTTTGACTATGAATATAAAACCATTTCTCTTGAATATGTCATTCCCAGCATAGAAAACCATATGATTTTCTGATTCAAAATGGCCAATATGTGTCTATTTCTGCTCATTAACTCTTAGGATATCTATTTTATTGCAATCAATTTCATTTTTTACAGCATCCAATTTTCCTAGATTTATACTTTGTGTATTCCATATCTTGATTATAAATGGACATTTTCATCCATCTCCTCCCCTTTTGAGTCATACCTCATAAGAAATGAAGGTTCCATGTACTGTTCTTCCACAGGCTTTGTCATTATGGTTCACTGTGCCCTGAAAAAGCAGATGTTTCTCAGTCATTTTTGAGTGACTCCTGACCTGAGGAGCTCATTTGCTGGCACAATCTCTGACAGCATTCTGCTTCTATTCACCAGACTTGCAGTAGCTGGCAGTATTTTGATGCTATTCATAAGGTTTTCAGTAGTAATTACTCCAAAAGAGACAGTCTATTCCTTCTTCATAGCCTCATCCCTCTCAGATATTTGTTCCAAGTCTGGAAAATCTTCTGAAACCTGGTCAATTTTGGTGACCCTATGCTATTTATATCACCATTCAGAGTTTTTAGTATCACAGCACTATACAAGTCACCACAATTTGATAAAAAGTCAGACAAGGATATTGAATCGTATTACAAACACCATTGATATATTTTACATGGTCCTTTACATTGAATTAATTTTTGTCTTCTTTGTACTTTCCAGTTCTGCTGCTTTCATTTATTCTTGGTGTCTCTGTTACAACATATGAACTACAATCCAATGTCTAGAAAAGCAAAGTCCTCACAAGTGAACCAACCGGTAAGACCTGGAGAAATGTTGATGGTTGTAAGGGATTTTGTCTTCTTTGGATCCACGCTCAGTGCTTATAGAAGCAGCAGTTAAGAAAGCAAAACACATGTTGCGTCATCATGTTAAGAGCAGCAGTAAAGAAATCAAAAGTCTGTGGCACTAGACCTTTTTAAGTCAGTGACAAGCAAGGATGACATATGACCCATTTCCTGGGGAACCAATAGCCAACATGTAACTCCAGGTACCCTTTCTATTTGTGTAATAACTGAAATGACTTCTCTCTGTTCTCTACATCTCTGTATCACTGTTTTTCTGAATCATCCTATCTGAAGTTGAGGCTCATAGGTTACTACCATATTATTTATTTTCTCACCACTACCTTTCATAATCTAAAAAAATTTTTTACTGTATTTTCCATCAAATACACTTATATATCACTAGAATTTAAGTTCCATATGGACAAAGCACATTCACTTGCCTCCCATCATTGTACATACTGGGCTTAACTCTGAGCCTGGAACACTGTCAAAGGTGAGGAGTAAAGAGTGAAGGGATTAGGAAATGAGTAATTGTTTTACACACCACCCACTCTATTTCTTAAGCCCTGCAAATCATAAGAACCTATAGAAATTCCATTTCAAGGAAAAATGAAAATCTAACCAATGATAATTGCATTCCATGCTATCTTGATAGCTGAGTTTACAAATTATTTTGTTATCAAAGCTTATCTTTTATAATTGAGGTAAAAATCCATCATACTCTATCTTGATGGGTCCCCTTGGAATTCCATTGTTTGTGATCTTATTCAAAGATATAGTCCTTGTGGCTTGTCTGGTTTAAATATGCTGAAAGTCTCATTCTACTCCTTGAATCTCCCAGGTGAATGTGTGTCAATTTTCCCAACTAATATTTCCTTGACTAGGCAATTTCCTACCATATCTATATCCTAGTGATTTGTTCTGTTCCATATCTGATTTGTTCTGTTCCATATTGAATGATAAAATATTTAAAGAAATGATACATTTATTCTGACAAAAATCAGCACAGGTCATGAAGAGTAAAATGATGCTGGCCCAAGTCATGGAGTTTTCAATTGCTTCATAAGCATACAGAAACTGAACAATAACTAAGGTGTACTCAAGTAGAATTTATGTCTGTGAATTAGGGCTTTGAAGAAGAATTTTATACCCACCATGACCTGGCAAAATAATGACTTAGTTGAAGTACATCCAAACAGTTCCTCAGGGCAAGGATTGTGAAATTGTTTCATGCACTTTGACAGTGTTATTACCAGGCCCTGAAGAAAGACATCATGTGTGATAAAGTGGGGGGTCAGTGAAAAAGAGGAAGACACTGAATGATATAGACTGATACTGAGCTTCTCAAACAACAAAATGAATAGATTGTGCAAATAGGGTCTCTCTGTTGTTGTTATTGCTGCACAGAGTCAACTCCATGGCACCCAAGATCAGCAATTAACATGAATAACCAAGACCATGAGATGGCTCCAACAGACACCAGGATATTTTATTTTCCGAGTGTTCACCAGACTCCATTTTCCTAAAAGTTTAACATGGATGCCGATGAAGTCTGAAGAATAAAACTTAAAAAGTACATAACCAATTAATAGCTTAAAATTTTAAAAGTCGAAATGATCCTCCTTCCTGTGTCCCTTCCCTTTAAATTTCAAAAGTTCATCCACATTTCATGCAAATGAGTCTTCCTATCCATTAAATAAAATTAATTTTAGTCACCTAAAATGAAAATTTAAATATTCAAAACATTTTGCTAATACTTGAAGCCACCTCTATGCCTCTTTATAATTCTGCAGTCTCCCACAGTTAAAGCCTGCCATCATTTCATGAGCAAAATATGTGTGTGTGCTCTAGTGAACCATACTGATTAATTTATCACTCTTCTCCATAAAATCTGATTAACTGTGAAAAAAATGAAAAATAACTGTATCTCCAGTATTTGAAAGTAAAGAATGCCATTTAAGAAAGTCACTTGAATATCCAAATTACAAAAGAAAAACAAACAACACAGACCAAGGAAAACCATAAACAAGATGTGATTAGATCTTGGTGGCCACATGCAGTTACTTTCTGTGATAAGATAGAGAATGAGCAGCCATGGGGTGCAACAAGGTAGGATTTCTTTTCTTTTTATTCTCCCACCAGAAAAAGTCACATTGAGAGGTGTGCCAAAGGAGCTGTGCAGATCCCATAGTCAAAGAGAAACTGGCAATCTTACACCTGGCAAGAGAAATCCAATTCAGAGGAATTGAAAAATGCAGAATTAGAGCAAATTAAGGTCAGTGATTCATCAAAGGCTCTGTGGCTGTTGAGGGCAGTAGGAGGCTTGTCTCTTCTGTGGGGAAGCTGCATTTTCTGGCAATCTCTATGCATAGATGAACATGAAAGCCCATTCTTGTCAAGCCTCACATTGACTTTCCTGGAAGCAATGGCAAACACTGAAAAATTAAAACTTTACTTAGTCTTTTGAAGACTGAGAAGGGAACCAAGGTTGAGACAAACAGTTTTTGATATCACTAAGCTATCTGGCTAAGAGCATCTCCCTCTGCCCATATTGTTAAAGTCTTATTTGTAATCAGAAGGACTTGGCATCTATCTTTAATGAAATGGCATGCATCTATAAATTGCCTGACTGGTTGACAGAGGTTGATTTCTCTTAGTGTATTTGTTTCCTTACTTGCTACTCAGCCAAAACATATTCTTAGACTCCCTTGCAGTTAGCGAAGTGTGTGCACTTGAATTATCTCCAAAGACATGTTAATAGAAGAGGAATGTGCCATTTCTATCACCAGCCTCCAAGCCTGCCACATGATGACATCTCTTTCACAATTCTGTCCGACTGGGCTACCTAGGATTATCTTTGCTTTGGAAAGCATAGATAGAAGATGGTCTCTTTTCTACTAACTTGTGTCCCTCAAAGAGGACAAGGCATATACAGTGTAACCATGATCTCAACCTGTTAGGTCCACAAGGTTTTTTTTTTAACAAAATGAGGCATTGAATATCTGACTTAAAGATTGTAGCATCCTAGGATACTCTGATGAATAGAGTCAAGTAGATAAGCATTTTCACTGTTTTTGTGAATGACTTGAAGCAGCTGATAAGAGTCTTGAATTTTGGACCTAGATATGTGCACCTGATCAAGAGGTCTCATTAAACAGTAGTAACAATAACTTTTCTTATGTCATTATGGCAGTTACCTCAATTTTAAGTAGACTTTCATATGGAATCTACTGCACCATAGAAGCGTTATTTACCAATTGTTTATGTACCAGTGATAAACAGAAAATTGAATCATAAAATAGAAAATAATAAATATAACAAATGTGTTGCCATGGAACTGTTCCTATGTAATTTGTATTCAACTTGAAGTCTATACCTTGGGAAATGAGAATATGTCATTGATGGACTTAATATGATTCAAATAAATTATGAGGATAACTATTTTACAAGTAGGCATTCACCTGAGCCTTTATATCAAATAGCATTTTTGCATCATTTTTAAAGAAAACAGTTTTATGCAGGAAGGGTGTATGAAGTAAAACATAAAAAGGCAATAATTTGCATAAATTGTATCAAATGTATTTAAATGTATCTTGAACTCCATAGCCTATAGGTTTTACACAAAGCTAGATTGAATGATGTCTTTGAAGCCTGATAAGCAATAGGTTTCACCTTTTCACTATTGGGAACCTCATTTATTCCTCTATTGTCTCTTTAAGGGTGGTAAAATGAAGATTCCAGAAGGGACCATATCTATAGCTATTTGATTTCTATGACTTGGCCAGTCTCCTCTTATAAGAGGTACTAGTTATTTTAACATCAACCCACTGCTATCTGCTCCTTTGCTTTGCTCTTATTTCTGCTGGTCCATCATATTGTTGAAACTGTTAAGCCACAAGCAGTGCTCTAAATTTCTGCAGTGGCTATGTTTCTAGGTTGACTGGCCTCATCTTTTCAATAACCAGTTGGTTATTTCAAATTTACAAGTGAATAAAAGAGACAATGAACTATGCCATTCTTTCGGCCTATATTCGACTAAAGAGAGGAAAGCAAATGACTAAACAAAATGTGTGGCTTATCTAGACATTGTTGCTGTGGTACAGTGCCATGAAATTGACTGTCTCACAGAGCACCGACATACAAACACTGTTCAGCCTCGTGTCCTCCTCACAGTGATTGCTATGCTTCAGCCCAATGCTGCAACTACTGTGTCAATCCACTCACGCAGGGTCTTCTTTCTCCTTGACCTCTTTGTTCCCAGGCACTGCATCCTTCTGCAGAGCTTTTTGCTCCTTACAATGCATCCAATGTACCTGAGATGAATATTGCCATCTTCTCTGGTAAGGAAAATTCTAGCTATACTGCTTCAAAGACAAATTTGTTTGTCCTCCTGGCAGTCCATGACATATTCAGTGTTTTTTTTTTGCCAATATCATAATTGAAATACATCAATTCCTTTTCAGTCTTCTTCGTTCTCTGTCCAAATTTCACAAACAAATGAAAACACCATTGCTTGGTTCAGGGACGCTTCCATTCTCAAAGTGACCTAGTTGCTTGATGAAAGTTGAGTGCATTTTTCCTCTTCAGGTTTTCAAACTCTAGACCTTTGTACTTGCCTTTATAATACTCTGTTTTCTCCAAATGCCATTTGAAATCTTCTCAGTTCCCTTCCTGAACAACGTGTTCATTTGCTTTAGCTATGCTACATTCAAGAGAAAGTTCAGAGTCTTTCGGGAATCTGCTTTGATTTTTTTTCCCTTTCTTTCCTGCCTGAGTAATGGTCACTTTGTATGATATCTTTGATGTCATTTCACAACTCATTGTGTCTTCTGTTGTTCATATTTAAGGTGTAAAATGTATTCTTGAGATGGACTCTACATTTGGGTGGAATAATCTCAAGGTTGTACATAAACTCATGAAGTTTATATTTCTTTAGCTTCTTAAGACTCCAGATTTTATGAGGCTGAGTTTACTTAATGGGGTAGGGATTCAAATACTTTAACAACCACTTTGCTGTCCTAATGTCCATTATAAAAATAATGCTACATAGAAAGGTAGCTTATTATTTCATACAATTTATACTCTAATAAGAACAGTAAAAGAGGCACCCAAAGCTAGACTATCTTATGAAACAATTTGCAAATATGAATGAAAAATATCAAATAACACCTGGAATAAACAATAAAACTGTCTCATAAGATATTTTCATGTTATTTTTTGTTATTTCTTAATTAGTGCTCTCACTTCTCATATTCTTTGATTTTACAGAAACATCATTGGCTGTGTCCTTTTCACTAACCCATTTTACACTGAAAATGGTTCCCATTCCTAGGAATAGGTTTTCACTCTTTCGGAGGTAGGTAATTACACAAGTCATTGTATTTGACATATTAGAAACAGTTATGAACATAGTAGAAACCTTTCTGGGCATATCATGTTCATCTTTGAAACAGCCCCACTTCTACTTCTGCTGAACTTACAGCAATATTTTTTTTTGCTGACAATATTTTGGATCTTTGAAGATTTTCAAGAATTGCATAATCCATGAGAATATTTCATGGAATTTGGGGGTGTAACACAAAACAAAACAAAGGACAAAGTGGTGCCCGCTGATTTGACACTTTTTCTCTTTAGGATATATGCTTGTTTACTGAAGTAACAAGTGCAAAAGAATACAACTGTAGTATTTCAGCAAAAGTATAATAAGTTTTATGAGATGAACAAATAAATATTTCATGCGTAGTTCCATCTAACCTTTTATACATATGAATGGAATGAAGATCACTATGGGGTGCTTAGAGAATGCAATTGCCCAGATGAGCGATTTAAAAAAAAAGGCAAGGGATGTAAATTTGTGTCTTGTAAAGCTACCTGGCAGCCTAGCTAACAGATAACCCTGATCACAAATGCTGTTCTGTTTTTGTTTTTTTCTTTGTTTTTTGGTTTTGTTTTGTTTTTGAGGCATCACTGCCCTCTGGTGGTGGGAGTAGGAGGCCCAGCCTTGCTGCTGGATTTGAACCTCCAACCCAGTGGGCCGCAGTCCCGCACACAACCACTACGCCACCGGGGCTCAGCCCACAAATGCTGTTTTAACAACTGGTTCAACAAACTCAACAAGAATTAGGCTTTTGGTTCTGCTGACACGCTGAGAACCACTGGTGGTATGGACAGGTAAAGAGTTTGGGGCTGGGACCAGGGTGATGGAAGCAATGATGAGGACAATACAGAGGCTTGATCAAGCAGAAAGTTGAGGACTGGATCTCAGGAAACCTGTACAGAGATTCCTGAAATCTGGGGTAACTTTTTCAATCTAGAAAGGATACATCTGAGTCTTTTTATAACCCCTGATTAAGACAATACATATCTGTTTATGGATCTCACAAATGGTTTAGAACTTGACTCTTCAACAAAAAGGTTAGATGGCATTTTTCCAAATGGGTGACAAGCCCCTGGCAGACACTGAACTGATTCAGGGGGTCAGAAGAGGCAGATAACTATTCTTTATTCTGAATTATAGGCTATAGTGGAAACATTTTTCACTGAAGGTGGGGGCACTGATAATTCTTTGTTTTCCTGTAAAGGACACTGTGAACCAAATAGGTGAACCCATGGATAGTAGTTTGAGTGTATCTTGAAATACCTTGAAGAAAAGTCTGGTGATCTATTCGTGAAAAGGCACGAGTCTTGAAAACTGTATATCACACAGTTCGATTCTAACACAAATGGGCTCGATATGCGCGGTCTTGGCACCAAACTATTCACGAGTCAGCTTAATTTTACTGTTGGGAGAAGATCACTTGCACCACACAGAATATGTCAGCTATGAACTTTGTGTAATTATGGGAAGTGCCTTGGGTGAAAAGCATCAAACATGAAAATAAATCATGAACATACTTATTAAACCATTTCATTTATCATTTTGAAGAGTTAAATTCACTTTGGATATATTTTAAGCCTGAGTCCAGTTGAATAGGAAAACATATTTAAAGTGGTAGTAAACGAACTACATGTGAGTGATTGTAAAACATAAATCACATAGAGCATGAACAGAGGAAATATTTAATGTTAATGAATCATTTCCAGTAGTCATTGAATTTGTAAAACAGTATATTTTTTGAAGTTCTTAAAAAATGAGAGGGAATAAAAGAAAATATTATGATTGGGATTGAAATGATAATGATGATGACTAACATGTGCTAAAAATAGTGACCCCAGGAATGAAATTTATATGTTCTGCTGAAAGTTTTCTAGATTTGCCTAGAATCCAGAGGGGGATTTTTTGGGCAAAATCAAAACAAAACAATATGGATTAACTTAATTACTGACTCTAAGTGTAAAAGGGATTTTATGAGTACATGACTACCTTCATGAAATTTAATACTAAGCTAGAGCCCTATCCGTTAAACATTAGGAGATGACAAGGGTAATAGTACTCTGGAAGTTCTACTGGAAGAGTTCGAGGGGAATCTATTCCTGGAGCTCATTAAGCAGAGAATGACAACCCTCTGACTTAGATAATTTAGATATTCATCAGCGTCGCGGAAAATGAAGGGATTTGATGAGTTTTCCAAGTCTGTCAGTAAGAGTCTGAAACAGAGAATTTAAGCATATTTTTCATATTAGTTGAAAGCCAGAGACCTTGTATGGGTATTGGGACTGGATGGATTATCTAAGCCATGAACATGAAGACATTATGACACTGAATTGTAGAAGAGAAACAGAGATTTAACATTCTCCCATGGAAATAGACCATTCACTTTTCGGCAGCCTGCCCCCAAATTGGTACTGGACATCTGGAAGCACATGTTTAAATTTAAATTTTGTTCATTTTATGCAGAAAAGTAATACCATCAGTCTGATGCAATTCACAGATAGCATTTATTTCATCAGCTGCAAATCAAGCATGTATTCCTAGCCTTCAAGCAGATGGTTGAATACATGTTTTATGGTAACACAGCTACATCTCTATAGGAAAGGGATCATCATAATTGTGCAAACACTATGTTTCTTATTCTATCAAATTAAGAGGCCAATATTTTTACTTGCCTCTTCCTACTCTTTCTTTTGTATTGCAACTGCGTACACCAGAGTAAATGCGGCTGAATTAACTTATTTTTCACGTAAATCCATTCTTTTCATATGAATATTTAGGTGAACACTGATTTAAAATTATAATAATAATTTATAAATCACCATGGGGGAGGGGGTTGTGGAGAGGGCAGGGAAAAATGAGAAGCGGATACCAGGGATTCAAGTAGAAAGCAAAAATTTTGAGAATGATGAGGGAAGAAAATATATAAAAGTGCTTGACATAATGGATGGTTGGATGTGTGGATTGTGATAAGAATTGTATGAACCCCCAGTAAAATGATTTAATAAAAAATTACGTTTCTAGAAAAGTATAGATATAATTGTAAATTTACCTAGAATTTTATATATCATTTTACCTATAGTCAAACCATTGATTTTGGGAGAAATATCTCTCAGAAATAACGAATACAAGGGATCTTCAAAAATTTGTAGGAAAATAGCATTGAAATATATAGGAATTTTTCCTCGAGCTTTTTGAAACCCTCTTATAGTCCAGAGGTTAAGTCAAGAAAATATAATACTAGGGTTCCCATTTATGCATGCATTGGTTTATTCAGAATATAGGTTTAAGCATGCCATTGGGATGACTACAGACAGTTTCACTGAGTAAATATTCTTGCCTTAGTCTCATTAAGATGTCAAATGTCTACTCAAAAAGTGTCTTCCAAGGGTATCAGCTGGGCTAGTTAAGTTCACAGCTCAGAGGTCAGTTCAAAGTGTTGTGGAGACCACTTTGGGAAACACAAAAGGGTGATACTGTTAAGTTTTTCAAATAATACACAATGGTCATGGGAATTAATATGTTTTTAGAATACTAAAGACTGTCTAGGTGTGAAAAAGGCCAGAAAAGTTGCAATGAAGAGTGTATTCCATCTTTCATTTGTCCATCATGACCATGCACATGTCAATTCTTAGAGGGTAGCAAGAGTTCTCCTAAGAGAACTTCATGGGAAACACTGATCTTACCACCAGGAAGCCCTGAACATACCCTGTCTGAATCCTTTGTGTGCTCCAAACTCAAAGCTTAAAAGGAACATGCTTTGATTTCCTGAAGGAATCCCAAACTGCGATTTTGACATGAAATGCAATGCAGCAATGAAGGCAAAAAAAAAAAAAATACACCACACAAATCCTATCCCTAACATTTGAACTCTTTGTTTTTGTTTTGTTTTGTTTGTTTTCAGAAGTAGGTCATCTGGGATGTCTTCCTAGTGTATCTTAGTTGGGAAGCTCTACCGAAACCGTTTCACCAGGCGAGATCTTTCTGATACTTGAAAGATCAGTCACACCTTCCAGCATTATAGCCACATGAAAGTCACCACAGGACAACAACCTGATGGAGAAAACATCGCAATTGCCAGGGATTTAATTTTGAGTAAATCCACAATCACTATCCATTCAAAATATCAAAGACATATTACATTGGGAAAATGTGTTGTACAATATAACAGCTTTAAAAAGGAAATCTACCACTTTGAGAACTAAGGTGCACCATACATCCCCAAAGTCATATTTTCATTCTTCTCACATATATACGAAAACCAGAAAATGAATAAAGAAGAGTGAATCAAAAACACTGATGCATTTTAATTATGATTTGGGGAAAGAATTTCTAATGTACCTCAATTGCCAGAAGAATGAACAAAACACTCTTAGATAAATTTTCCTTGGCTGTGACAAAGGCCAGACTTTATCTCCAATATCTTGGGCATGTTATCATGAGAAATCAGTCCTGAAGATGGATATAATACTCAGCAGAGAGTCAGGGGAAAATAGAAGAAAATCTTCAATGAGATGAATTGACCCAGTGACTCAGACGTTGTTTATAGATGTCGTCAGGTTGGTTAGTGACATTATGCACAACAGAAGGAAACACTGCACCATCCTGCAATATCCTCATAATCGTTCCTATACCTGAGTCCATAGTTATAGTTACTGTGTCAGTCTATCTCCATCAGGGGCTCTCTTTTTTCTGACCCCTCCACTTTTCCAATCATGATGCCCTTCTTCAAGGACCGTCTCTCCAAAAAATATGTACAAAGTTCCTAAGTCAGTCTTTCTATCATTGCCTCTGAGAAGCACTTTGATCATAGATAGTTGGTATGTATATTCAACAGTTCATGGACTTTCAATATTCTTCTCCAGCTCAAATGCTTCAATTCTTCTACATCCAACTTTCACATGGATATTGGGCAATGAAAAATACAACTGGAGTCAGGCACAGCTTAGTCCTTAAAATACCATCCTTATACTCTAAAGAAATCTTGCGCAGCAAATTTATCTAAAGTAGCATGTCTTGATGTCTTAACTGTTCTTTCCATGAGCATTGATTCCACAAGGCAAGACAAAATCTTTGATGACTTCTGAGTTTTCTCCAATTATTCTGATGTTAATTATTTGTCTAATTGTGAAGATTTTGATCTTCTTCCCATGAGTAATAACCCATACTAAAGATTTTAAATCTTTGATATTCATAAGCAAATGATTCAAGTTCTCTAACATTGAATATAATAAAATATACATTTTAAAAGAATGGGTCTGTTTACTTCTTATTATGTAATGTTCAGGAGCAAGAAAATGAATCTCTTATGATAATCTGAATAATCAGAATAGAGGTTTCTTTGGGTAGGATTAATGACTAAAAGGGATGCTAAAAGGACTTTGTGAATTTCTGGTAATATTTTGCATTCTAATTTGGGTAATGATTTAAAAAGGGCATGCACTTTAAGAAAAGTCACTGCATTTACATTCATGAACATATATTAACTGCCTGTAGACTCAACATACATATCTTATTTGTGGGAAAGAACAAACTTTTGTTTTTAATCCCACTTTCATTCAGACCTTGAAGTGTTAGTGATCCCATAGGTTAAATCCCCATCTGTTTAACATGCACAATTCAATAAGCAAGGGGATCCCAGCTCCCTATGTAAATTATTCTAACCAATAAACAGCAATTACAGCATAGATTATCCAGAACACACAAAATAATAATTTTACTAATCTTCTCAGAATCCTTTGTACAATTCTCTGGCCCCTGTATCCTGAAATTTGGTTTTATTCTTTCTTTGTGTGTCTGATTGTTACTTTCTCCTGCGGTTCATTCTGAACTGATTACTTATATCTTCTTTTTCAGAGCCCTTCTGTATTAACATGAGTCCCTTTTTAGGTGGTTGTTCAATTTTACACTAGTGACTTTATGAATCGATGCTGCTCTTTTCCCATGTGCTCTGCAAAATCTTGTCATAGGCAATAACTTAGAATGTCTACATTTCTAGTCCCTTAGGCTTGTGCTCATCACTCAGGGGTCAGGAAACAGACATTTTCATGATCAGTGATGACCTTCTCTCTCAGTTGGGTCAAGGAGAGTGGGCAGTGCGAATGCACCTGAAAAGAAGGAGGTCTGGAGGTGCAATGGATTGCTAACCCAAAGGTTGTTAGGCTGGAGAGTGTGCCTCACCAGTCACGCTGTAGAACAAGGATGAGGCGGTATGTTTCTGTAAGAATCTGGAGTGCCAGAAACCCTTTAGAGCCATTCTTTCCTGTCTTACAGGGTCTTTCTGACACAGAACCTTTTCAAGGTCAGTAATTTACAGTGATTTTACATTAGAAGCAGGTCTCTCTTTGGCCAATCATGTAGCTCTTTATCATTTAACTAATATCTTTAATCAATCCCTTTTGGGCACTCTAATCCAGAAGCTGTAGATCCCTATATCTGTATTATGATAGCTTGGAAGCACTTCTCAAAGAAAATTTTACAAGACGACCGGGTGGAGAATTATTCAGAATGATTATTTACAAGGGCACAACAATGAAGGATGCTGGAATTTAGGCTTTGACCATTTCTTGTCAGAGCTTCCTCTGCGAAAGATTTGTACTTTGTTCTTTCTCTAGGGAATTCCTTACATGAATATTTTGATTCTTGTTTCTACTATTTGGACCTAAAGTTTAAAACTACATATATTTGTTTTCATTTTTTTTCTTAAAAATCATTTTAGTGGGGACTCATACAGCTCTAATCATAATGTATACATACATACATACATACATACATTATGTCAGTAGTTACATCTTTTCTGGGGTGGGGTTCTCTTTTTTTTTTTTTTGTTTTGGGAGAAGTAAGCCAGTTTTATAGGGCAAGCAAGCTTAGGCAATTAGCATATCATGATCTTCAAAATTAACAAGTGAATGGCAGCACAGCTGCAAGTCAGGCTTCAGAGGCCAGGGCTGTTTACAGTTACAAAGGGGACAAACTACAAACCCCAGGCAACAAACTGCAACAGAGTTCAGGCATATCCAGCCTGTAGCCAGGTCAAGCATGTCCTGGCTGGATGGCTCCTGACAGGTCCCCCTTTTTTATTTTTTCAAGTAACATCCTCCCGGGGAACTCCGCCTGTCTTAGGTTGCCAGGACACACACTCAGTCCTTACCCGTTGGTCAATGGCCTTCTAGTGTCACCATGGCCTGTCTTAGGTTGGTAAAGAGTGCTCCTGATCTTACCCGTCATTGGCTGTCAAGTTCAGCTCACGGAGGCAGAGGGTCTTATCACATACTAGTCGTGTGTGCCACTCTGTTCGAGATCGCTCATCTCCAAGCGACAATAATGAACTTGCAGGGGCCTTGCTTGAATGGTCTCAATCTGTTACTTAAAAAATGCCATGAGGTTGTTGAATAATACTGGCCGTAATGAAAGCAAAAGCAATAAACTAACGAGGGGGCTCCACAGTGGCAAGAGGTAAGGCAACAGTCCATTGAGCCCGGTCCACAGTGGATTGGTGGTCACCTCCTTTCTTCTCCGAGTCTTCTTGCAGCCGCTTAATTTTGTCTCTTACGATTTCAGATTTGTTGGCATAAAAACAACATCTTTCCTGTAAAGCCAAACAAATACCTCCCTGTTCTGCAGCAAGTATATCTAAACCTCTTCTATTTTGTAATACTACTTCTGCTAAAGAATCTACCTGATCTTGCAAATCTTGTGTAGTGCCTGATGAGGCCTGTATATCCGAGATTAGCTGCCTAGATAACTTGGTATCCTGCAGTTCCAAAGGCCACTGCAGTACTGATCCCTAATCTTACAAATAGGTCACCTAGTTGCACTGCCCTTTAGCTCTTCCTGCCATGTAATCAATAGCAGGGATAGGGACAGGCTCGTTTCCAGGAATAATATCTATGTCTGGAAGGAAAAAGGCTAGCACACATAACTCTGTCCAAATGCTGGATAACTGGGTAAAAGCCCTATTGCTGCCATGAACAAAAACTGAACTATTAAGGGCACATAAGGAGCCCGTATCATTAATAACACTAGAACAAGAAACAAATCCCGCAAATTTTACATAATCTCACAAGTATTGTTCAGGACTCTTCCTCTTCCTCCCTTCTTGTATTTATCCCTGTGGGTGTGGGATGCTGGCCCCTCCCCCAGCCTGTTCTCTGCCATGCCCACTTCTAGAGAAGGAGCCCATCTGACTGGTTGCTTCCAGCTCTGTAGCTCTCTTTTCTTGCATTCTTCCATGCATCCACGCTGTCCTACAGGTTGGGTGTTTTGTGAATGTTTTTAGAATTCTAGTTTCAAGTTTTCTTAGCTTTTTAAAAAAAATGTTAGCCTTTTATTCTAATCAACATAGGACCTTCCCCTTGAATTCTATGATAACTACTAAAATTTCATTATTTATCCTCACCAAATGTCCTTTTATTCAATTGTCCATTTTCCTCATATTTATAAGAATATTGCATAATGAGTGGTTAGTTGTTGAGCAAAATTGTTCTGCCTTCTCCAAGATTAAGTTTAACCCACACAACCATTTGGGAAACTAGTTACTCTTTCCTTTTCTTCCAGTGTAGCACTTTGTTAATTGCATTATGCTGGTTGTGTTTTCCTATTTTTCCCACATCTGGATTCTATTCCCTTCAAGATCAAGATTTGTTCCTTCAAAAAATATTTTATCCCTTCTCAACTGTTTCCCACAGAGGCAACAATAGGCATATACATTATCATTTTGTTGGTTTGTTGACTGCCTATATCTTAAATGATCAACTTATTTATTGTGAAAAACATATTAAGGTATGATAAGACTTTGAGTCATGCTGTTTTTCTTTACTCTGTTTTACATTTGAGCAATGCATATGTGTGTGCATGTGTGTGCAGTCAGATATTTCATTGTCTTCCTGTAACCATCTGGGAGATGTTATATGAAATATTTTGAAATAATATATGATATCCTTGACTAAAATAAGATTTAGAAGTAAATGATCTCTGTCTCCTTCACTGCAAATAATGTCCTCCAGCCTTTGTCTAAAAGAAAAACAAACAACAAAAAAAAACAGACAATTGCTGCCCCAATAGATGCAGAGCAGAAACACTACCCCATTGACTTAGAACAAAAACATAACACCAATTATGCTTAAGAGACAAGAGACAAGCCATCTTGAATTAATATATAATGAGGAAATGATAATTATCTGATCCAAAGGATTCCTTAATCTCAGTTATCATGTAGTGTGGGATTGTTTCATGCTCAGGACAATATATACAGAAAAAAGATATTAAATGAAGCCCTGCTGAGGCTAAAAGGATTTGATCAAATACTTTGTTCTCAAGCTTTGGGAGCCTCTCAAAGTCCATTGCTTTGAGTGTGCCATATTAATCAGAAACATTATAGAATAAACCCAACACATTACGAGTCCACAGGAAAAAGTACCCAATAAGCACAATGAACACTTACTAACTAAGGTTTACTGAATAATTTCACACAGATCTGAGGTGAGGAAAACAGCACAGCCTAGGAAGTAAGCACAAGTCAGGTTGTGTTTATCTGACTTACTGGATAGACTCTCTTTGTCAGGGGTCATACTTTTGAAAAGAGACTTTGATTCTGAAGGACAGCACTGTGGAATTGGGAGAAAGACAGAAAGACAATGCCTAGAATCTTTGATGCGGTGAAAAAAGGTTAAATTGTTCACTGCAGATCAGTAAGTAAGCCCATGTTTACCTTGCTTATTGGGATAATCAGTGTGACATTGCATGAGTCACAACTATTAATTGTTGTTGTTAAGAGAGGAAGACGAACTCCATTCCTCTAAACACATGTGAACTGGCTTTAAAGATGAAAATGAGCTTTTCTCTTGAATCAAAGCAGTCAATGTGATCATTTCTCCAAGCTTGGATTTTTAAATATATTGTAATATGAGTCAAACAGATGATTATCCTGCTACTTGACAGAACTAGTGTGTAGTAGATGTCCCGGACATTTTCATTGGCTTCTGAAGCCCTGTTCTGGTCTAGTGACACCAAATAATTCTGACTCAAAGAGCAAAAGAATAATAAAGAAACAAAAGATAAGAAAAAAAGAGAAAAGATAACAGCTTTCAGAGTTCATTAAATACAGCAGGATCCAAAGCTCATCTTTAGCAATTAAAATTTGTTGTGGGCAAAAGTCCTGCCTTACTAAATTATAGAAGAAAACATACTTTCAATGCCCCTTTGCTTAAATGCTACATTTGTTTTCAAGACGTTCTACCTCAGTAATCCTCAAGTTAAGAAATTATAATAAGCTTGATCAAGATTGGAGGTTTGTTCTAAAGAAGTTCAAAGTATCAGTAGGAAAGAATTTGCACACTCAGGACCGCTTAAACCTAAATAAGTTCAAATTATGATGATTCTTCAAAGCCCAGCTTCCTTAACGTGCAGCATTCCTTGATGATCAAATTCTTGTTAAGTGACACTTTTTGTGCATCTCCATATCAGTTAACACTGGGGCATCCTAGTCCTCTGCAATGTATAGCATTGCTTACTGATTTCTTCATCATGGACGAGAAGCTTCTTTTGAAAGAATCTTATATATATGCAGGGGAACTTCTGTTCCAATATTTAGCCCCAAATATTATACAGATCTTTGTTAGTAAACCATGACTTTCTATATGAAACAGAGAAAAGTTTAATTCATGCTATCAGCCTAATTTCTTATTGCACAAGTATCACAGTGTAATGGAGAACTTTCAGATCATTGCCAAATTCTAAAATGACTTTTAGTATGATTGAAACTTGATTATTATCATCATTTCAGAATCCCACTGCAGAAACACAACCAGATATTTTCAGCTCATATTTGTAAACATTTAATCAGCTAATACTTTATTACTTACTAAGACTGAGGATGGCTTCCTGTCTTCTTAATCAGTATCCTTGCTTCAGGGGTCATCATTAAAAGTATTTGGAAATCAATAGCATTGTGAAATAAATCATTACCAGCATGTGATTCTTTTTTCATGGCTATGAATATGGGGGAGAGTTGACTTCAGGGATCAAGAGCAATGATACAAGCATAGAGATACTGGTAAAACAAGCCTGGCGGAAAAAAATGAAAAATAAAACAAGCCTGGTGATGTTGTAACCATGACTGTTGACCTTGGTGAATTCTAATACTGATGCAAAGAAAGGCATTCTATTCAACACTTAATGAGTAGACACTTCCTTTGTAAGCACCATAGGAACCTTAGATGTAGAGCAGACCCTTTCTCACAACCATCACATGGACATGTGTATGTGTGATGCAATTTTCAAAAGAAAATATAGTAAACTAATGATTCTGAGTCAATGACTGAGTACTCTGTATGGTGTTAGTGGCTATGTTCTTTGAAATGTCTCATCTGTTCCCCAAAATTGACTCCTAATCTGTAATTAGGTTCTAGTTCCAGGTTCACTCTTAAGTAGCTAGGTATTCCTGGACACATTCCCTTAAGCTTCCCAGATTTCAGTATTAGCATTAGTTAGCTTTGACATTATACCCTTTTAATCTGGACTCAAGACATCTGGATGGTATGAATGGTTTGAGTTCAATGATGTATTGAATAATCAAATGATACAAGAGACAAACTTCTTCAAGATGTGGCTGTTCAAGCTGTAAATTCCTACACATACTTTCAAAGTCCCATAGAACAAGGTTCTATTCTGAAGTACATGGGCTTTCCTGAATTTGAATGGGATCACTGGAAGTTCAGAATTGACACCATTACAATGGACTGCATTTCCTAGATGGTCTAGCAAGTGGAAACTGAGGTTAGAAACCAAAATCCAAATTCACTGTAACCAAGTCAATTCATACTCATGTGGACCCTACAGGCACGGTAAACTTGCCTGTATGGGTTCATGAGACAGAAACTTTTCTACCTTCCTTCCTCCCTTCCTTCCTTCCTCCCTCCCTTCCTTCCTTCCTTCCTTCCCAAAGATTTTATTGGGAGCTCTTACAACTCTTATAACATTCCTTATATCAATTGTATCAAGCATATTTGTACATAGGTTGCCATATTCATTTCCAAATAGTTTCTACTTGAGTCCTTGCTATAAACTCTTCTTTCCCCCTTCTTTTTTTACAAGTCATTTTATTGGGGGCTCATTCAACATTTATCACAATCCACATATCCATTTTGTCAAGCACATTTGTATATTTGTTGCCACCATCATTCTCAAAACATTTGTTTTCCACTTGAGCCGTTGGTATCAACTCCTCAATTTCCCCCCTCCCTCCACACTCCCCATCCCTCATGGACCCTTGACAATTTATAAATTATTTTGTCTAATGTCTCCCATCACCCACATTTCTGTTGTCCATACAGAGAGGAGGTTATATGTAAATCCTTGTAATTGGTTAGCCCTTTCTATTCCACCTTCCCTCCATCTCTGTGTTTTCACCACTCACACCACTGGTCCTGAGAGGATCATCTGTCCTGCATTCCCTGTGCGTCCTCTTCCTATCTGGACCAATAAACATCCTCTGGTTCAGTCAGATTTGTAAGGAAGAGTTGGGATCAAGATAGTGGGAGGGAAGTAAGCATTAAAGAACTAGAGGAAAGTTGTATGCTTCATCATTGCTACACCGCACCCTGACTGGCTCACTTCCTCCTTGTGACCCTTCTGTAAGAGGATGTCCAGTTTCCCATCGATTGGGCTTTGGGTCCCCAATCTGCACTCCTGCACATTTACAATTAAATGATTTTTTTTATTTCTTGATGTCTGATATCAGATCCCTTCGACATTTCCAGATCTTACAGGTGTGCTTCTTCCATGCTTTTTCACAGGAGTAACAAGTCTCAACTCTCTGACTAACCTTGCTTCTAATAATAGCTCAGTTTTATGTTAACTTGGGTGATCAGGATTGGCTCATGATGTAAACAAACATAATGTGGTCAATTCCACTATGGGATCTTCTGTGATGGATGCAGGCCTTTGGGGGAAGAATGGGACAGAGGACCACTCCTTAATCTGGTTTTCATTGACCACAATAGAAGGGAGTTCATTTACTGTGTATGCTCCTCTCAGTAGAGCTTGCCAGGAGGCAGGTTAGTGCTCACCTCATCTTGCTCTGGATCCTGCATCTGAGTCACGGGTCCCTGTTAGTCCTTTGACCCCTGGATCCACCAGACAATGGACTGCCTTCTTCAGCTCTGTATTCACCAGACTGTGGTCTTTTTGTTTCTAGCTTCATCTTCCTAATGCCTGTTCATCACTTCCTGTAGCTACAGAGTCAGGAGATGCCTCCAGCTTGCATGCTACCCATGCATTTACCCACTTATACCCCTGTGTCATGCATTTCATACTATGAAGCTTCTTAGACGAGTGTAAGGCTGCTCCCTACGGCTACTGCGGCTATAAATATCCAGCAAAGCAGATGATCTTTGCTAGCACTTCAAAGCTTACCAGACAGCACCCCCAACTCCTTATTCGAGAGTGAGAAGCAAACTACAAACTCACCGTCATCCAGCCAATTCTGACTCAGAGCAATCCTATGGGGCAGAGAAAAACTGCCCTTGTGAATTTGTGAAACTGTCACTGCTTGGAGGAGTAGGAAGCCCTGACTTTCTCCTGAGGAGGGCTTAGTGATTTCAAATGGCTGACCTAATACTTTTTAACTTGAGGATCACAGACCAACACAATGCCTCCAGTGCTCCCTACAGCAATAGAGACGCCATTGACTGCAAGGTCCAGTGACAACCAACCTCGAAAAATGGCACTAAGAGCGATTCCCATATATGTGGCAGGCGGGAAGATCTGACAACATGTGTCAATTGAATTCACGTAGACATAAACTGGCAGCTTACCAGCCACATCTTCCAACCTATGATGTGTGTTCCTTATTCTGTAAGGAATGCTAACAAGTTTGGTGTTCACAGGCTAAAGTGTGATAGGGATTGTCTTATCAGATAACCCCTAACTAGGTGGCGTGAAATAACATAAATGCATTCTCTCACATTTCTGGAGGCTAACACTTGAAAATCAAGGTGGGTCATAGTCCCTTCAAAGATATAGAGAAGAATTCTTTCTTTCCTTTTCTAGGTCCCAGGGGTTGTCCACAGTTCTTTGGAATTCCTCCCTTCCTGAGAGCAAGTTTTTTTCACTCGCCTCTTGTGCCACTTTCCCCTGGGAAGCTTGTCATTGGAACAAGGGCTGTTTTTTGTGCCTCCTTACTCATTTCATGTTATTGTTTATTCTTGATTATAATTAAAACAATTTCTACTTGCTTGTCACTAGTTGATTCTTTTTTTTTCTTCCAAATCTTCCCATGCTTGGCCAAAAATGTTTCAAAAAGGAAAGGATAAAAGACATAATGACTATCTCCAAATTTTCTGATTCTTTTTCAGAACCAGAATTGACTTGAAGGCAGTGGGTATATTACTCTAGGTGGCAGAGTGATCTTTCTCTTCCCCTTTTCATTTGTATATGGTTCATAAATAAAATAACTTTAATTATGTCTATTGTGTATTTCTTTGAGAATCATTTTAGGCCAAGCATGGGGAGATTTAGAAGGAAAGTTATCAACTAGCAACAAACAAGTAGAAATCATGTTAATTATAATCAAGAATAATCGATAGCAGGAAATGAGTAAGTAGGCAGGGAAAACAGCCCTCCTTCCTATTACAAGCTTTCTAGGGAAAAGTGTCACAAGGAAAAGGAGACTTACAACAGAGATCAGCTACTGTTACTTTTCCTCTCCATTTAGAAAAAGGATGCTTCAAGAATTTTTTTTTATCTACAAAACCTAGTGACTCTTATCACTGACATTTGTCACATTTATTTATGAGGTCGAGTCTGAATACATTTGTTAACATCTGATTTAAATACCTTGAGAAAGATCTCTTTAAAATGTCCAACAATCACTAGAGAAAATGGCAATTTATAGAACTTGGGATGGAAGAGATGATAAGGAGAGTCCCTTATACTGAGTAATTTATGGGAAACTTAAAATATGAGAATTAATATTTAAAAGGCAAAGCAATCAGAAGGAAACATACTGTTTCTTTCAGAGAATTGCCCACTTATTAAAGAGTTATGCCCATGAATGGAGAGTTAGTTGGTCCTAAAGGGATCATCTCTTCTGAATTCCTCACGTTTCTGGCTCCTATCTGTACCAATGTACATCCCCTGCTCTAGCTGGATTAGTAAGGTAGAATTAAGATAATGATAGTTGGAGGGGAGGGAACATTTAAGAAATAGAGGAAAGTTGCATATTTCATTGTTGCTACACTGTACCTTGACTGGCTCATTTCCTCCCTGCAACCCCTCTGTAAGGAGATATACCTTCATCTATTGTTGGACTTTGGGTCCCCAATCTGTGCTCTCCCTCATTTATTGTGATATAATTTTAGTTCTTTGATATCTGATACCTAATCCCTTCTACACCTCATGGTCACACAGGCTGATGTGCTTCTTCCATGTGGGCTTTGTTGCTTCTGAGCTAGATGGTTGCTTGTTTATCTTTAAGCCTTTAAGACCTCAAATGCTATATCTTTTTTATAGCTGGCATCATCAGTTTACTTCACCACATTTGATTATGCACACATTTGTCATCAATGATCCTATCAGGAAGGTGGGCAGTAAATGTTATGACTTTTTGTTCTTTGAAGCCATGACTGATCCCTTTGAAACCTTGTGGTCATACAGGCTAGTGTGCTTCTTTCATGTGGGCTTTGGTGAGAGTGCTGATACTGAGAGGTTGGAGGGAAGGTGGTCTAGAAAGGAGGAAGCAATTGCAGGGATCTAAATATAACTTTCTGCCTGGGGTCCAGACAGCAGGGCAGTGAGTGAAGGGACACATCAGACAGTAGATGATATGACAAAACAATGACAATTTGGAAATTATTATGGGTTCATAGGGAAGGTGGAGTGAAGAGGGAGGGGAAATATGGAGAACTGATACTGGTGGCCTAAGGAGAAGAAAGATGTTTTGAGAATGATGATGGCAACAAATGTGCAAATGTGGTTTGCATACAATTGATATATGTTTTGATAATGATAAAAGTTGAATGAGCCCCAAATACAATGATTCATTAAATAATAAAAAAGAAATGTTAGTTAGATTCACTTTCATAAAGTTGACAACGTTGCTTGTTACTCTTTAGTTACCATATTCAGATACATTGTCCCCTTATATTTTGATCCCTATGCTCTAGGAAGTTGACTTCTAAAGAGGACCTTATTGGGGGTCCCCTTACTTCTACAATCTATTTGTGATTAAGAAATAAGAAACACTGACTAGAAGATAATGAGGAGGGAGAGTAAGGTATTTAATATCTTTTCTACTCTCCCGTTGGTCTATGATGTCAGTTCACACTGGGACTTTGCTCCTGTGGGCTAATTTCTTGCTTTCTCCTCTCACCCCCCTTTGACTAGAGCTTTCACTGTGTTGTAATAGCCATATTCCCTCTTCTTGCCCTTCCTGAGTCCTAGGATAAGACTGGTGGTTGGCTTTCCTTTGTTTCTCATTCCTGGCAGTTCACCCAGCCTTGTCAGATCCTTTGACACTGCCCACATGTCTATAAATAGTCTTTTCAATAATTCTTTTCAATTTAGCCATTGGGATTGCCAAATTTGTTTCCTGCCAGGAGCCTGATGAATATACTCCTTACCTCTTAAAAAATGAACTAGACCAAAATGAAATTCTGATTTGTAGGGAGGACGTGTGTACTAAATTGCACAGGACATTTGTATTAATCAGAAGTCTTTCAGTTCCAAGTGCCATAAAACTGATACAAACTGACCTGAGGAACCATAATAAAACACAAATAAAGTAAAACACAAAATGTATGGGCTATCCAGAGTTGTCACTTTGTTGTTTTTTAACTTACTTTTCTTCAATTTTGTTTTCCGTTATGTTGGCATCTTTCCCTGGCAAGTACGTTATCTATAGCTGGAAAGAATTCTTCAGCAGAGCATGCTTGTAGGATCCTTACTGCTTCACTTTCTTAAAAAGAAAATGATGCATAGTAGTCTCAGAGGCCAAGTACTAATTCTTAAGCACTTTTTTCAGAAGGACAATCCCTAAAGTAGGTGTATGGAGAAAGCCAGAAAGTGACAAGTTTCCAAAATATTTTAAAACATTTGAACTATGAATATAAGATTGTTTGGGTCCATGCCTTCATTCGTTTACTATGCTCATGGTTCACAACCTTCCTTGTGTTGCTACTTCATCAATGTAATGTTGCTACTGTTATGAACTGGACAGTGCCTGTGAAAGGGTCATTTAACCCCCCCCCCCCAAAAAGGGTCATAACCTGTTGGTTGAGATTAGCTGTACTATATGAAATACCAGCCATAAGTGTACTGTGCATTTGTATCAGGGAGCTCTCTGATAAAGATGTAGGCAGAAGAGTGGGAATGCAATGCAGGGATCTCCAAAAACTTAAGCTTCAGAAGTAAATGGGGGGGAAAGGATGTAAGGAGGGGGGCAAATGATATCTGTAGACTGCTTTCAGTTGGTGTAGGTTATTTTTTTCTGTACCTTTTTCTGTCACGTGCTGAATTGGAGATGACCATGTATAAACTGGGGAAACATAGGTAGACATTATGTGTGAGAACCTTGCTTCTTTCATGAGGTTAAAGATACACAACTAATAAGACAAGCGAAACCCATTGCCTCAGCGTCTATTCTGACTCATAGCAGCCTTCTGTGGGATTTCTAAGACTGTACATCTTTATGAAGTTCATCTCATCTTTCTCCATTTGTTTGACTCATGGGTTTGAAAGATGACCTTGAGGTTATCAGTCCTGTATTTAACTGACAGGGCTACCAGGCATCCTTTAACAAAATATAATTAAATTTAAAATGAGAGAAAGTGATTTTGGTGAAGTTGTTGAAAGTAGCACTAGGCAATGAATAATTTCCCTAAAATCACTGATTGATTTCAACTCATTATTAAATCATGAACCCTGCCTCTCATCATATGTACATGCCAAGACTGAATAGAATTGACAATGCAAAACCTTTACTTGTTTTTTCATAATCTCTGATGGCTGTGCAAGTCATTCATTGAATATTATTTTCTATCACCCAATAAAGACATATTTATTTTTGACTTGCTGTGCTTAAAAACTGAAGAATGGTAACTACAGTTCTGATTTTTAAGTAATATGCTAGATGTGTTAGACAGGGTTCTCTGCAGAAATAGCACAAGGAATATAACAGCTGATGAGTACAAACAGCAACATAGAGGGCTCATTTCAACTCGCTTCTGTGGAACAGTTAATATACTGGAAGTTCTTCAATTCACAAGGTCTGTTGGGGCCAAGGTCAAAGAAGCAGACAGCAGAGTCTTCCACAGAGCAATACAGGCTGTCCAGCCTCAGGCAGCAACCAGCAAGGAAGGTCACCAATAGTCACTCAGATGACAGGGTCTGACATCCCCAAGTTCATGCAATGTATACACCAGCAGTGTGGCGAAGCAGGTCTCTTAGGAAGCTCACATTCTAGCGATAGCTTTTCAAGTTGGGTGTCCCATGGGTAGTGTAGCCCCCAAGTTAAGGAAAAACCCTAACTAATGTAAAGTGACCAGACGTCCCTCTTTTAAACAACTTAACAACATCCTGCAGTGTTTTGAAATTAAAATAAATATATTACAATACTATTTTTGCATGCTGTGAAAATTTTTGTTTCTCCTTATAGACCAAATTGAATCAGTAACCCTCACACCCCCCAGTGAAGGGTGTCCGGCTTAAAATCTGATCACTTTAAACTAAGGCAAAGAACTAGCTAAGGCAACTGCACGTTGGTCCTATCACCAGAGAGAGAGAGAGATGGGGCTTGCCGAGATATTCCTCTGTTTGTTTTCCGATCAAGCTGTGACCTTATTAATAGTACATGTTCCTATTGGTCAGACTGGCACACTAAACCTACCTACCACACCAACAAATTAAAAGAAGTCTTCTTAGCCCTTTAAAATAGGGAAAGCGAGATCCTGGTTTACCAAATGCAGCTTTTCATATCTAACAAAAGGAGGATACTTGTTGTTGGTGATGTTGTACTTGTTTCATCTGCTTATAAAATAGCAGGAGTTATTTAGTTCACTTACCCCAGCATTGTGCAGCATGATTCCCTTCGCTGCCACCAACAGGGCAAGGAACAAATTCCATCATGCAGGATATGGACAGAGTAATCAATTTTATTACAGCAAATGTACAAATTAGGTACTGACTAAGAAAAGAAAGTGCAGGTCCCTAAATCCTTCCAATAGTACTGTGGAGAATCTGGCATAGCAAAGGGCATTTCTGGATATGCACCGATGTCATCGATCTAAAAAGGGGCCCAGCATTCCCATCTTTAACTTCTTACAAGGCAACTTTTTCAAGAGGGAAACAATAAAGATTACCAGGACCAAGGGATATTAGTTTAAGGGTCAGGAATTTAGATTGATTGCTTGGTAAACATACTTGGCCATCACCTGAAAGAATAAAAGATCCATGTGTAGATCTGTTCAGCGTATGAGTGGGTACCCCCCTCCAAAAATCATAATTGCATTGGGTGGAGTGGAAATTTTTGTAGAATTAATATGTCCTGTTATGCAAGCATCAAACAACTTACTCTTGAGTTAGTGCACCCAGTGGCATTGCCTGGGATGGTTCTCTGTGGTCACAATAAACTTTTTTTGTAACAACAGTTTCCCTCAAACCTCGTTTTTTTGTGTGTGATGGCTGATGTAAGAAAACAGCATATTGCTGTGAAATTTTGTTTCTTGCTCAGGAAAATTGCTGCTGAAACTGTTGCGATGTTGACCCACACTTACAAAAACAGCCAGATGGGAAAGACTTAAGTGTATGAGTGGTTTCTCTTTCAAAAAAGGAGAAAAGTTGATTGATGAAAAATGTAGTTCAGGACATCTTTCAATTTCCCAAATGAATGAAATGCCAACAAAATTTGTGAACTGTGCTCAGAGACTGACCATGGACCATTGAAGGGATGGGTAAGTACGCTGGAATATCTTGAAGCTCAGTTCAGCAAATTTTAATGAAAGATTTGGGAATGAGTCGCTTTGAAATTTGTGCCTTGGATTCTGACTGACCAGGAAAAAGAGCATTGAATAGAAACATGGCATGCTTTGAAAGAACAGCTACAAAGTGTCACAGACATTTTTTGCAAGGTCATTACTGGAGATGAGACATGGTGCAATCTTATGACCCCAAAAGCAAGCATCAATCAAGCCTGTGATGACATCATCACCTTGCCCAAACAAAGCTTGTCAAGTGAAATCAAAGCTCAAAATCATGTTCTTTTCTTTTCTGGATGTGAGAGGGTTAGTGCATTTGGAGTTTGTTCCACCAGGTGAGACTGTTAATCAAACATTCTATATAGGGGTTCTGAAAATATTACTTAACAGTGTACAACAACAACTAAAGGCCTGGTTTGTGGCAGACCAAGCACTGGTTTTACTTTCAGGACAACGCACCTGCTCACAAAGCCATCTCAGCGCACCTGTTTTTGGCAAAACAGAACATGCCTCCCTTGTCCCACACAGCTTTTTCATCTGACTTCACTCAGTCTGACTTCTTTCTATGAATGAAAAAGAACATGAAAAGACAGCTATTTAACAATGCCAAAAGGTGAAGAAAAAAATGAGGGATGTGCTGCCAGCCATTCACACAGAAGAGTTTGAAAAAGGTTTCTGGCTGAGGACCGGTGGCGTAAGTGGTTGAGCGCGGGACTGTGTCCTGCGGGTTTGGCGGTTCAAATCCAGTGGTGGCTCTCAGGAGCAGCCCTGGGTAGCTCCCAAGGCTAAAAAAATAAAAACAAAAAAGGAAAAAAAAAAGAAAAAGGTTTCTAAGAATGGAATCTCAGATTTGTCAAATATACTAAGTGTAATGGAGAGTACTTTCATGGTGATACGATTACTTTGTAAAATATATTTAAATACATAGCTTTGAAAAAAAAACCTGTTTATCTTACATACACCTCTTGTCAGAGGTACCATAATCTTATCTTTTAAGGCTCTAGTTTTGTTTTTGCGTTGCTTCTCTTTTAGATCAATTCCAAACATACTTAATGAAAAATTAATAGGCTATAAGTAATATGATAGGACAGTGGTGATGTGCAGGGTGTGGGCCACAAGCTGGACTAACACTTTGGTATTAGTCCCTTCATTATGGAATAGTCTTAGAGAAGATATGATCTTAAACACTATAATACCTAAAACCCACTCCAATACAGGGTATTATTGACTCTATCTTTTTACGTCTTTAAAATAGTCAATGGTATAAGATGCAACTTCGAGTTTAGCACCATTAGCCCTATCCAAGCCAGATCCATACTATGCTATCTGCATGCAGCACCAACCCTCAAATGACCCCTTGTGTGTGCCTTCTTTGGGGACTCTTATCTAACCACGAAGGACTGCAAACACAAAATGAATGTTACTGGCATCAAGACACAATACAAAAAGAATAAATGAAACCAAGAGTTAGCAAAGCCAGGTTAACCTGAATGCTGTGAAATAAGGCCAGCCAGCACACAGTGGGACCATTTGCTGTCATTTGGAGGACACTGGATGTAATGAATTATTGCTATTCAGGATACTGCTTGATGAAGAAAACGTGTAGTTGCAGAAAAAAAAACAAACCAAAGTGTTAAACTAAAGTTTGGTTCCTCCTCCGTTGCCATTTTTCTTCAGATTATTGAATTCAGAAACTTTATCTCAAGCTACTGCGCTCATTTATTATTGTTATGGTCTCATCTCACCTCATTCTTCAAGCCACAATGCTAAAAGTAAATGTGCCTAACATATCTACATCTTAATTGGCATATGAATTCTCCTTGGTCTAACAGGCATTTCTTGGTGATTCACATTTGTTCTACTTGTACAATTTTGATCTTCTTAAATTCCTGTTGATGGCTGGAGTTTTATTAATATCTTCTCTGCTGTTTACCAGTGCTTATTTTACATAGCAGTGTGTATTTTGTTTGGCTTCCTAAACATATGCACACCAAATTATCACATACCAAATAAATGAACATTGTGTCATACAGGGTTGTACATTACTGCTGGCTGACAAATGACCATCCTCCAGCCCTTAACTCCATCTCTAATTCTCTCATTGTAACTGCTAAATTATCCATAGATAATTTGAAAAGTTTGCCCTAGGAGATGCAAATAATCTGAGTATTGTGTGACAGACATGAATTGAGTACACACTCTAATTCTCTCAGGAGTTCAATGATCCCAGCAAATTGTCTTTGGATAACCTCAATGACAGTTTTATGCACCTCTATTCTGTGCTATCATGAATTTTGAAATAAGACAAGAACTTTTACATTTTTGGAAAACAGCTTTATAGAACTGCATGAATCTGTCAACATCTGATAAATGTGTTGAAATTATTAGAACATACATAGAACACTTATTTGTAATCAAATTCAAGACAAAGTAGATTTTCAATCACTGCTCTTCGATATTGGGTTTGGGTCAGTGTACAACTAATTATTCCAAATCAGTGAGCTAAGTACTTAAGTTTAGAATTAGATGTCTTTAATCTAAATAACATGTCAGAATTTTTTAAAAATAAATGTTTTCCTCTTGGGCATTTTGTGTTCAAAGACACAGAATAAGATGACTCTCAGTTTCATGAAAGAGCCCTGGTGGCACAGAGGGCAACGCGTTAGGTTTATACCTGCAAGGTCAATAGTTTGAAACCACCAGACACCCCACAAGAGAACAATGAGGCTTTCCGTTCCTGTAAAACTTCACAGCATTTGTTGCACACGGAGGCACTTCCTCTCTGTTTTAGGGGGTCACTATGAGTTGCAATGGACTTGATGGCAGTGAATGTGTATTTGGGGAATGTATGAAGAGAAACTCCGTAATAATAAGGAGAGCAGAGTGAATTTGGCTAGATTGTGTCATCAGTCAGTAAAATAGGAATGAATTCCAGATGCACGGGGAAAAAGAGAGAGAAAATGAGGAAGTCCAGTGGAAGTGATGTCTGGTTGTATCAGATATCTTGGACATAAAAGTAGAGATTCCTAAAAGAGAATTAGGTATGTGTGCCTAAACAGAATGGCACTGCTGTGAACAATGACAATGTGCTTTATGAGCATATAAATGCAGATTTTTTTTTAGGTTTTTTTTGTTGTTGTTTTGGCATCACTGCCCTCTAGTGGTGGGAGTAGGAGGCTCAGGTTTTGCTCCTGTGAGCTGGAATTGAACCTCCATCCCAGTGGGCCGTAGTCCCATGCACAACTACTACGCCACCGGGGCTCAGCCCATAAATGCAGATTTTTCGAGGTGGAGGACAAAGTATTTACATGAGGTGCATCATTCAAACTAAGAAACTGACCATTTACTATTAGCTAGGCAAAAGGAAAAATCCTCTGCGCACACACCAAATTCTGTAAATGCTTTACACTACACAAAACATAGTCTCTTCAAAAAACAAATTCAGTGCTATTGAATTGGGTTTCAACTCATATAAACCCTATGGGAGCTAGTCGAACTATCCCTGTGGGTTTCTTAAATCTTTAAGGTATCTGCAGTTCTCATCTTTCCCCTGCAAAAGAGCTGGTGGTTTGAAATTCCTGGCATCCCAAGAATAACAAAGCCTAACCAAAGCATCCCAAAGCATAACCTGCTCTTCAGAAGATCAGAAATCAAGGGCCATTCCTGGCTTAGAGATAAGCCCTCCATGCAGGTTGATGAGTTCATTGACATAGGTGGGCTCTTCTAGGGCCATGATTGAGAGCCAGGCTTTGCTTAACTTAAAGAAGTTTGACTTCTAGTGTTTGACTTAGAAAAGTCTGGAATTTCTTATGGCTCACTTGATTAGATCTTACTCTATGGGGATACTTTCTCTATTGATTGTCTCAAATTCAATTCATTGGAGACCTGAAAAATATGAAAATTCTCTTTGCCCTATAAAATACATTAACCATAGAAGTGCTAGTTCATCATTTGCACTATATTCTATTATTTAGAAGCAAATGACAAGGTCTCACCCCATTCAACAAAGGGGATGGATTGTATCAGCCGTGCTCTTAGAGATGCTGACAACAGCTAACCATGTATCCAGTGCTAAAGAAAATTACTGTTCTCCAAGAGTAGGAGCCATCCTTAGGTACCCATTCTGTGATCTCCTTGTGCCAGAATAAATATGATATGATATGGCAATAGATATGAGCTGACACATTCTTCGTATTACCTTTTTTACTTCAAAAGTGAGAGATATTATGGCAAGAAGAGGTAAGTCAAATACCTGAAACTGGACTCTTAGCTCCAATACAATATCAAATCCCAATTGAGACTGCATCAAGAGGGCAAATGTAGGGTATAAGACTGCATCCCAAAACTGGAAGGTACAGAGTGGTGACTTTAATATCATCCAATTCATATCAGCTGCTTGGCCTGTGCAAAATCTAATGTGCTTAGGAAGCTGAGAGCAGAGTTTCATAAAATTTAATGAGGTGGTAATGCCAATTGCAGTTGCAGTCCTGGATGCCATATTTTACTGAGAAAAATCCTCAAAGCCCCTGGCACCTGGTATATAGCCTAGACTTGCCAAATATTCTCAGTTACATTCCCATAAGGAAGGACAGTCAGAAGCGGTTTGCCTTTATGTATCAAGGAACACAGTGTCCATATATTGCCTTGTGCTTTGTTTGTATTTTTCCCTGATGAGCTTTGATCATCTTAATATCCCTTAAACCATCTTTCTGCCACCTTGCATTGATGATACATTGCTTATTTGATCTCATGAGTAATAAGTAATGGGCTTTCTAGATGTGAAATTGTGATATGCTCTTAAGAGTATCGTTGGTAACTCTGGAAATTTTCAGTATACTAGATGACGTTTCTAGAAATCCAATGATATGGAATTTTGAATATTATTATTAATTTCCAAGACTAGATGAGGTTTTCTACTCCTATAAAGAATGGTAGATGGGGATGAGCCCCAGTGGCGTAGTGTCTGTGTGCAGGACTGGGACCCACTGGGTTGGCAGTTCAAATCCAGCAGCAGCTCTCCAGGAGCAAGGCTGGGCCTCCCACTTCCACCAGAGGGCAGTGATGCTCAAAAAATAGAATTGCAGACTTGGGAACCAACAGGGGCTATTCTTCCTTGTCCTATAGCAGCAGCTCTCAAACTGTGGGTCATAAGCCCTCCAACGATCCTCTCACAGGAGTCACCTGATGGATTATTGTATCAAAATAACAGTTATGAAGTAGCAATGAAAATAATTTCATGTTGGGGGATGGTAACCACAACATGAGGAATTGTATTAAAGAGTCGTGGCATTAGGAAGGCTCGGAACCATTCTCCCTGAGGGTCACTATGGGTCAGTATCCATTTGGTGACAATGTTTTTGCTTTTGTTTTTGTTTTTTTACAGTAAAAAATTTTCCTTCATTGTCCATCCTCCACCACAAACAGAAAACACAGTGCTTGAAACAACCTCTTAGATTTTGGAAGTAACACATTCTACACTTAATCCTTCTCTTCTGATTTCCTCTCTACTTGTTTATTGGATGGGTATTCTTCATGAATGGCAAGGTTTTGTCTTTCTTCTTTATTCCTTTTGTTTAGGAACTCTTCCATATGTAACGACAATCCATAGTTCCATTAGATCAAGCGAAGATGTACAATTGTGCCATCCTCATGTTCAAAACATTTTCTGTCTTCTTGAATTCCTTGATGTCAGTTTCCCTTTAATCTCTCCTTCCTCCACCCTACATGGCTCTGGGCCCTTCATATAGCATATATTATTATTATGATACATTTTTGCCATAACACACTCCTTCCAATATATCCATCCACCTTAAATTCTGATGTCTGTTCCCCTTGAGTGGGATTATGCAGCCATAGTTGCTATCAGCTCCTTCCTTACCTCCTTCCATCCCCTCTCTTTCCATATCCTTGTGGAATCATTACTTCCATTACTATTTCTGTGGGGCTTATCTATCTTGGTCTTCATGCATTGAAAGACCTTAATTGTACCAATGTACATAGACAGGTCTAACAAGATTAATGAGGCAAAACTAAATCATAATAGCGGCAGGAGAAAAATTTTAAAGAACTGGAGGACAGATATTTGTTTCATCAGCACTATACTGTACCCAGGATATGCCATCTCTTCTGGCTTTTTTGTGAGGGCATGTCCAATTGTCTTATAGGTGGGCTTTGAGTTTCCACATTGACTATGCTTCTGCACCTCAATTTGATTTTCTAATTTTTGAACAGCTGATGCCCAGTCCCATTGACGGTTCATGCTCACATGGGCTTGCATGCTTCTCTGATGTGGGCTTCGTTGCTTCCCTGTTAGAGGACTGCTTGTTGGTTTCAAGTCTTTAAGGCCTCAGATTCTGTGGCAGTCATGGTACTCTGGCGTCAATTTCATGATTCGGAGTCTAGGGTGGCGTCTAACCTGTCAATCTGGAGAGATAGCCAATGAAACCTCTGTGTGGACATCACTTTCTCCTGAGAATTCTGGGAAGTCTCATAGTATTTCCCAATTGGAGAAGAGAGACTTGAATGAGTTCCTAGAGTCAAACTACTGACAAGATGAGATGACAGCATTCTGATTGATCCTTATTCCTGGAGAATGGAGAAGCTGGACAAGAAGACACATGGACTTGCCCAGATGCACTAGATCTCTGGGGCCAGAGGAGCCACAGAGAGATCCCTGCAAACCCTGAGATGCTTTTACCACTAATAGATACTGCTGGTGAACTCTGAGCCCTGGAAATGAGGAGCCATGGGAAGACCTCTGCCAGTGCCGGGATGCTTCTACTGTACATTCTTCATGAGTAAGAAGAAGAGTTTATAGACTGGTATTGGAGATATGGGTTCATATCGGACTTATGACCTTGGATTCGATTGAGATACTTTCTCAATATTCCATTTCTCTTATATATAAACCTTTCCCTTATATCCATATATGTGTTTATGGATTTGTTTCTCTGGTCGACCTGGACTAAAACAGATGTTATGCCTTTTAATAGCCTGACATGATCAGGTTTATTTTCCAGACAACTTTGAATGAGATTAGAGCACATGTTTCTGTAGATGGATATGATTTGCAGTCAAGAGACTCTATTACCTGCACCACTCAATTCCCCAGATCAAATCTCAAAAACGCATTGTAGCCATATCCCTAACTATCACACTGCCTGAGAAAGTTGTGTGAAGGCCATGCATGATCTCCTTCAGCTCCATAAGGGGAAAGAAAAGTCCCATTCCACATTGACCCAAGGATGATTTCTAGGTGGCATGGCTCAGGCATGTCCCCACGCAACACAGTTCTTTAACCAGGTTCTATCACCACCCACCCATCTCACGGCACTGGACGTGTGTGTTGATTGAGTTCAATCATCTCCTGCAAAGGCCTCACAGTGGTCATGAGCAACACTCACAGGGATAGTGGTTTTTTGGAGATGTTAACAGGTTTAATTTCAGGATAATACATTTGAACTATTAAATTCTTTCACCTACGAACTATTCCTCAGCCATGCTGTGAGGCATTATTTCTCTCTTGTCCTTGTCCTCTTGGCAACTCATCTCCTTGGCCTCTGTCATGCTTGGGCAAATATCAAAGTTCATTTAGTGAAGATCAGTGCCTGAAGGGCACCCTGATGTGCTTGCCAGCCTTCTGCCCAAAGGCCCTCAGCTACACTAAACTGGGAAATCCGGCGCTGTTTGTGGCTGTGCGTCATAGTCTCTGCTGTGCTAATGTGTCCTCTCATGCCTCTGTTGCCACTGCTGCTTTCTCTAGCAGAGACCTTTGACATTCTCCTCTCCTGGCTCTTTTTCCTTCCTCACTATCATAAAGTAAAGTGACCAGATTTTAACATGGGTAAAGCAGGACACCATTGACCTGAGAGGTGGGGTAGGGGATGGAGGGGGTGGACAGGTAGAAGGGGTATATTACCTTCCCATTCTCCCACTATTCCCTAGCTTGTCATGCATTCTTTCCAAAAATCAGGATAGTTTTACAACTCTGCAGGGCATGGGGAACATTGTTTACAATTAGGACTGTCCCACCAAAAATGGGACACTTTAAGCTAAGGTGCTGGAATGATTGAATGATAAAATCCTGTAATGTGACTGGATGGTTGGCTCACCCAGCTATAACTCATTTACATATCCCACATTGTGGACCAATCATTTTCATGCCCATATAAGGAAATATTTGGAAACCAGGAAGTGAAAGCTGTATTAAAGTTAGATCTGCGCCTGGATCCTATTCTCTGGAGCCTGCGTTGGTGGCTCCATCTTCCTCACTTCCTCGTGTGCCAGACCTATTCCTTGTACAAGCCACACACCTGTATCAAGCTAAACAAAATCAAAAAACCTTATTGCCATTGAGGCTGTTCTCACTCATAGTGACCCTTTAGGCCAGAGGAGAATTACCCTGAGGGTTTCTGAGAGTATAGCTCATTACAGGGGTAGAAAGCTTTGTCTTTTTCCTGTGGAAGAGCTGGTGGCTTGGAGCTACTGTTTTGTGGCTGGCAGCCCAGTGTATAACCTATATGTCTCCATGGTGCCTCATAGTCTTACATATGCATCAACATCACTCCCAGTGAGTCAAGGCCCACCTTACCAGCCCTTTAGGAAAGGGGATAACTACCCATATGAGTTTCCCAAGTCTGTAACTCTTTATGGGAGTAAAAAGTCCTGTCTTACCTATGGTGTAACTGATGGTTTTGAGCTGCTGACTGTGCACTCAGTAGTCCAACATGTGACCACTTGCCACAGGACTCCTGACTTACAGATAAGGCTACAAAATACTAGTAACCTTTATGAAACAAAAGTATTGAAATGAGAGGCTATTATTTTTCAGGGAGATGCACTATCCTTCTTTATCCGGTCTATACTCTTCTGAAGGTAAGGTTTCTATCTCTCAGCCTTCCCTGAAGAATTCTTCACTTTTCAGTTTTCATTGCATGAAGATGTCCATTTTGCCATTTGCAATGGATTCAGATCATGTTCTTTTTAAATGTCCTTTGGGCTTTTGGAACAGAGAAAAGTGAAAGAGAAAGATCAGGTTTGCATGGATGGCTGGGTTAAAGTTTCCCAAGAACTTCTCCCAGGACAGTCTTGGTCGCCTCGAAGACTGAGCAAGCACATTCTTATGAAAGAGAGAAAAGATTCCTTGGCATACTTTCTTATATTTTGCTCAAAAAGCAGTTTTCATTTTAAGTAGAATTTTTTTTTCGATAAGCTGTCATGATTGCCGTGCATCATGGTCAAGATGACTCTTGTGGACTGAAAAGCAAACATCAAACCAGTCATCATGATCTTCTGACCTGCCTTGCCTTGACTTCTTTGGTTTGAATGCAGCTGGCATAGCTGATGTCTTTAGAAGCCACTCCTTTAATTACACTTTTTAAAGGCATCCCGAAGTGCAGAATTTGTCTGCATTCAGTGAATGACTGGCACATATCTTGTCTATAATAAACAACTGTCCCCATGAGCTAAAATATTAGAATCAGTGA
The DNA here is from genome assembly GCA_004026705.1 of Nesogale talazaci. Classification (NCBI taxonomy): domain Eukaryota; kingdom Metazoa; phylum Chordata; class Mammalia; order Afrosoricida; family Tenrecidae; genus Nesogale; species Nesogale talazaci. The sequence continues at coordinate 20,170 of PVJH01011722.1, read as the reverse complement.
TTTTAATTTACCTTTATATACTGCCCATCTGATATAATAATTATAGTATGTTTTGTTTGTAATCTAATGCCAGACGAGAAATTTCTAGAGTGAAAAATATACAATTGCCTTATAGAACGTGATTAATTATTGGTAAAATATTGACATATATTGAGTTGAGAGAAGAAGTATGGGGAAAATTACAGGTATGAGATTCTCAAAAATGAATAGAGAGTGTGAAGATATTGATGTCTTAAGTAAATATCCACAAAAGGGTGTCCATTGTAGAGAAGACTTTCAATAATTAGCTGAACTAAATGTCTCCAATCTCCCCAAATTCCCTTACTTGGGCTGTACAGATAATTTCCTGGTAACAGACATCTGACTCTCACATACATCCGTTAGTGTTGCTGTCAGGTCGTGTCAAGTCAGCTCTGACTCATAGTGGTCCTGTCCACAGCAGAATGAAACACCGCCTGGTCCCGTCCCTTCCTCACAATTCTTAGGTTTAAGCCCACGGTTGCAGAGTCTGTGTCAATCAATCTCACTGGCATCACCTTCCTTTCCACTACCTCTCTACCAAACATGATCTTCTTTTCCAGGACTGGTATCCAGAAAGCCTGGCCAATATATGTGAGAAGAGAGAAGAGAAAAGTATCCCACTTCTAAACAGCATTCTGCATTTACAACTCCAAGATATATTGGCTTTCCTGACAGTCCAAAGGACTTTCAATACTCTTTTAAGCATCACAATTCAAATGCATTCCTTGTTCTTTGGCCTTCCTTACTTGCTGTTCAATATTCACCTGCATATGAAAGACTGAAAATACGGCGGCTTGCACATCCATGTGTAGGGCAGCATGATTCACAAGAACAAAGGGGGGAAGCCCTCTACATGCCCACCAGAAGAAGAATGGATAAATGAATGCTAATAAGAAAACAAAAGCATTTGAGGCATTGCAAAAACCAAAATGAATCCATGAAACATCCCCTGGCCTGGATGAAATTAACCACGCAGAAATGGGCAAATATTATAAAATATATAAAGGAAAAAGAGGCAAAAAGATAAAAGATGCCCATTGCAAGGAAAACAAACGTGGGAGTATCTCCAGCACCAGAGAGCAAGGGCCAGACATGCTCTCTGACAGTTGTTCACTGGGGTGAAATTAAATGTAACAGTCCACGAGAGAGAAGTCCAGAAGCCGGAGATTGGGAAACCCCAATCCGAGGGGGGGGGTGTTGATTGGTGCTTGAAAACATTGCATACACCCAGTTTACAGCAAAAAGATTTATTTATTTATTTATTTAAGATTTATTTTTCAAAAGAAATAATATGGTTTGAATCTGTAGAACCTTAGTGCTCACAGTGACATCCTCACACTTCAAAACTTTAAAGAGATTTTTGTGCAGCAATTATACACACTGCAAAAGGCATTTTCTTGTCAAAAAGATAAGCACTGATTGTGGACCCAAGCAAGATGGAATCCTCAGTAATTTACATCTTTTCTTCCATTATCGTGATTTTTCTATTCATCTAGTTGTGTGAATTTCCACTTTCTTTACATTGAGTTGCAACTCATTCTGAAGGCTACGATCCTTGTCTTGCTCAAGGGGTGCTTCAAATCCTGCTTAGCAAGCAAGTTAGTGTCATCTGCATAGCACAGGGAGTTAATAAGCCTCCCTTCCCTTTAATACTGGAGGCGTGGTGCCAAATTGAATTAAGTGCTGGATGAAGGTCCACAAGGTCAGTTTAAAGTCAACATGGTTTAAAATCTCAAGACATGGCTTTCTACTCCCTTACATAATTACAGTTCCCCCAAACCACTGGGGCAGTTCTGTTTTGTTCAATGAGTCTGTTTTGTTCTGTGAGTCAGGGAGTGGAGGAAAGAAGTAGTGTTGGCCAACCCAGGGATAAGGGAACAATGAGTGATCCAAAATCTGGCAATATGGGTGTGAGAGACCTGAGAGTGATTGATCAGGAGTAATTTTGCAGAGAGAAATTTCTAAAACCCAAATGAAGGATAGGCTTGATAGTGGGACAAGAGTAAAGTAAAAGGAAATAGAGGAAATAACTGGGTGGCAAAGGGCATTTATAGAGGCATAAATGCAGGCACGAACATAGGTAAATATATTTACATATGTTGATGAGGAAAACACAATCACTGAAAACAAATCTGTGCATAAGAAAAAGTGGTAAAGAAATCAGATGGAGGGCTCAGCTCCAGTGGCTTAAGTGGTTGAGTGGGGGACTGCGGTCCGCGGGTGTGGTGGTTCAAATGCAGTGGCGGCTCTCCAGGAGCAAGGCTGGGTAGTTCTCACGACCACCAGAGGGCAGTGATGCCCCCCCCAAAAACAAACAAACAAACAAAATAAATCAGATGGTGCTCGACTCTCAAAGATACAGCATCTGCGGTCTTAAAGACTTGGAAGTAAATAAGTGGTCAACCAGCTGAGAAGTAACAAAGGCCATATGGAAGACACACACCAGCCTGTGGGACCCCAAAGAGTCAATGGAATCAGTTATCAGACATCCAAGAATGAAAATCATATCATTGCATGTCCACCTTCCTGATAGGATCGCTGAAGAAAAATGAGTGTATAAGATCGAAAATCTAAATAGTATATCATTATAAATGAGGGAGGATATTGGGGACCAAAAGCCCATCTGTAGGTGAAATGATATCCCCTTACAGAAGCCTCGCCAGTCAGGGTACTGTGTGGCAACAATGAAATATGCAACTTTCCTCTAGTTCATCAGTGCTTCCTCCCTCCAACTATCATGATTCCAATTCTACCTTACAAATTCAGCTAGATCAGAGGATGTTTACTGATACAGATAAGAACTGGCAATATGGGGAATGCAGGAGAGATGACCCAGTCCTTCAGAACCAACGGTGAGAGTGCTGACATTGGGAGGTGCAGAAGAAAGGGGAAACTGATGATAAGGATCGACATATAACCTCCCATCTGGGGTATGAAAAACAGAGAACTGGATAAAGGGAGACATCAGACAGTGTAAGTTATGACAAAATAATAATAATTAATTTATAAATTATCAAGGGTTCATGAGAGAGGGGTGTGCAGTGAGGGAGGGGAAAATGAGCTAATACCAAGGGGGTAAGTAGAAAGGGAATGCTTTGAGAATGATGATGGCAACAAATGTATTTTGCATACAATAGATGGATGTATGGATTGTGATGAGTTGTATGAGCCCCTGATGAAATGATTAACAACAACAACAACAACAAACAACTTCCCTATCAACAAGTCAATTCCCACTCATTGCAACTCAGTACAACTCTGTAAGATAGGCTAGAACTTCCACTGTGAGTTTCTGAGATTGTAACACTTCACAAGAGTGAAAAGTCTCATTAAGGCTAAGAGGTCTTATGTACTCACCCATATATTTGATTTATAAAAACACAGGACTGGATCTTGTTTGTTACTCAGGAACTACCTACATAGAAAATGGCCACAGGAACAACCAAGGAGTTATCTGTGGACACAACATGTGGACTGCCTCTCACAAAAGATTACCTGACTCAGTGTGCAACTTGTTGAGCCCCTAATAGATCACTCTTCCCTGAGGGAATGGTGGGAGAAGAGGGAATCCTGCCATCAAGTGATGTGTTGGTTATTATTAGAGTTATTATAGTTCATCATATGCATATTCAAAGTTTGAATTTGCCACTTTCTTAATGTGTTAATTTTATTTTATTTTATGATTTCTTGAGTGCTATTCATATTGTTCGTGCTATTGTTTCATGTGATTGTTTAATACATTACTAAATTCCTTACATATAGCCTCAGAAACCATGATAATATCTCTGAGCGGAGGGCATGTTTTATGCAGAAAGAAGTGATAGAATCCACTGTGACTAAGGCTGTATATTTCAGGTTTGGAGTATGATAGATTTGCTATTGACCTGAGACTCTAACTGATATTGATGGCAATTCATAGATCTCCTGTACTGGAGATACAAAGGTTTCACCAAACAAGACTAAGTGGGTGCTGGGCGATGGCCCATTACAAATATTTCTCTTCACTTTCAAAACATCTCCACATCTCCCTAGCCTGCTTTATTGTCTAGAAAAGTGGCACATGTGGCCTTTACAACAGAATCGCCATGCCCTCTGTCTTCTGTTTTGACTTATCGAACAAGGTGTTCCAGAGGGAGAACAGAGGAAACAATAATGGCTACTGAGTCAAAGTGGGGTACTTAATACTTTGACTACTTAATACCACTGGAATTTACCTGACATTGGCTGTAAACCTCATGGATTAATACAACTCCACTCAGTCAGCTCTTACCATAGCCTTCTCCTGGATGTAGGTAACTAACTGCACCTTAGCACCATCTCTTTTTGTATCCTTCTCTCTCCCCAGTTTCTGGTCATTCCTTCCTGCTCCTGTCATTGTTAGGTGTCAGCAGTTTGATTCGGATTCATAGGGACCCTATGTACAACAGAGCAAAACACTGTCCAGATTTGCATCATCCTCATAGTCAGTATGAGCACATTGCTGCAGCCCTTCCTACCCTCTGTCCATTTAGATGTGATCCCAATGGACGCTTACTAGTACTGAAGTCCTGTACTTGTGGCACAGTTTGTGCTCAACTTTTATAAATAGTTCCTTTGAGAATTATTATGGAATTATCTTAATGGTAATAAATCTGTTCATAAAAACAGCTATACAAATATTGTAAACAGAGCTTAACAATGAATTCTGATTTGGCCCACAGGAGAGGCTAGATCACACATGAAGGAGGAAGGGAAGCTGTAACTTAAAGACCATTCTGAAATTAGTGCCCTACAAGGAGTAAGAATCTAAGAAACTCCTGCGATGTTTCACTTAGTTGTGCAGAGAAGGGAGCAATTAATGATGTGGAAAAATCAGTTAACATTCCTTATAAATTTGTATAGACAAATCAAACAGAAACAAAGTGGGAGATTTTGAGAGCACCATTATGAGAGATTTAAAAGGCAACTGGGTGAACATCAAAATGAAATCTTACTAATAGGTGGAAAGAAGGTATTTATTGTACCTTTAGGGAGTATATTCAATAATATAACAGTGAGCTTTTAAATAGGAGGCATAATGTAATTAGTTTGGGAAATCATATGCTACCTTTACAGTAAATTTTTATTTATGGAATTATCCTTATGAGGGATTATGGTAGATAGGATTTTTTCAAACAAAATGTTTTTATATTCAAGTTTATCAAGCACATTTTTGTGCTTTTGTGATCATCAACACCCAGGAGGACTCCTTTTGGTGTGGTGTATAATCCTCAATCAGTCTGTAGAAACAAGTTTAATAAAATCCGTATAAAATTAGACCTAAGACATATATGAGGGTCTTGAAATGTGTGTTACATGCATGAAGCTGTCTTGTTCAGATTTTCCATTCTTTGATTGGAATTTTTGGACTCGATAATTTTAAAGGTGCCCTTTTAGGCTATGGATTCAGCTTTGAGCTGCTAACTGCAAAATATGTGGTTCCAATCCACTTGTTGCTTTGAGGGCGAGACGGTCTGCTAACACAGAGATTTTCAGTCTCAGAAAACTTTTGTAAGGTGACGAAGAATGGAAATCAACTTTATGACACTAAGTTTCAATTTCCTCTTATGGAATGATGTCAATAGATGTTAAGTTAGGACTTGCCTAAGAATAAAAATATTATACAATGTATGACTATACTTCCTTTTAAATAAGATTGATGGAATTCTTCCCATATTGCTTTTAATGGTACAGTAAGTGACTGAAGGAGATGGAAACAATAACGCAATATTGGATATGTTTTCGAAGGCTAGCTCATAAAGTGCTAGAAGTTCCAACAAGAAATACAAGTTAGGAGACTTAAAATTTTTATATTTAAATACTACATGGAAACTGGGGTTTCCACAACTATAAATAATAAAGTCCAATACAGTCTAATAGTCTCTCTGTCCTTCTTAATAAAGATTAAAAACATCATTTTGTTCTCTCATTTTTGTCTACTATCTATCCAGGAGTCCGGCTGGCAGAGTGGCTTACCCGTTGGACTGCCAACTGTGAAGTCAGCAGTTTGGAATGACTGCTCACACCCAGGGAGAAAGATGAAACTGCTTAGTCCCTTAAAGATGGACAGTCCCCCCAGTCCATAGGGACAGTTCAATAGGGTTGTTTTGAATCAGAATCAACTTGATGACAGTGAATTCAGAGTGATCAATCTACCTATGTATCTATTATCTATCTTGTATATATGTATCCTCTATCTAACTATCATCTACCACGTATGTATCATTTATCTATCATTTATCATGTATGTGTGTATATATGTATCATCTATATATCGTCTATCAATCTATCATCTATCATTAATGTATGCATCATCTATCTATCAATCTATTTATGATCCATCTATCTATCTATCATCTGTCTATCATCTATCTCTCAGCAGCTGCCTTCAGGACTCCTGGATTCATGTAAAAGGCTTGTTCCACTTCGCAGTTCTTGCTCTATATATGGGAAGCCTGTGTGAAGTCACCCTGATTATTCTGTTCACAACAGCATGGAGCAGTGCAATTGGTAGCTCTGACTTAGCCCCCAGGAGAACAGCAGGAGAGCCAGGGTTGTACATTTAAAACAGAAAAATGCCACTTTTGCAATGTGGATACATTCTCGTTGAACATACTGTGACTTTAGAAAGACAGTTTTCTGTTTTAAATTCCCAGTAATTGAACTTCTTTGGACTTCCTCTTTCCTCTCCACAGGCTAAGCCAGCATGGTCACTTTGAAAGATTTGCTCCTCTGTGACCTGGAGAGCAAAAGACATTTCAAACAATGGGCTCAGAGGCAAACGACACGGTGTATAGAAAAAGGCAGGAAACACTCAAGAAGGATTTCTAGACTAGGTGCTTAGGAGAACTGCTGCAATCTTATATGATTTTTGAAAAAGAAAGATTTCAGAACACAGAGAAAAAAGAAGAAAACAAAACCTATTGATAAGAACTTAATTTAAACAAGCATCTGTTAATGGTTGTGTTTTCTTTCTTTCTCTTTATTCTTCTTCACCATTCCCCAGTGTTTCTTTCTCTTTTACTTGTGTTAACACTAAATAGTTTGACATACCAATCTGTCAAATAGTGTTTATGGACTGAGCTTTGGGTAAAATGATGCAGCAACCCTGTTTTTTTGAAATCATGGCCAACAAATCCATTCTTTCTCATAGTGGGCCTCTGTTGAGGTATGTAAGGCTTTTAACTCTACCTATGAGCAACCTCCTCACTCTCTCTTGGATCATAAGGTGACTTTGAACCATCCACCAGCCCAATTGTGTGCAGGCTTTGATATGAAGAAATGTGTCCTGCAGTTAACTTTCTTTGATTTTGAACTCTTCTCTTATTCTGTCAATCCATTTCTCGTGGCCAGAGGTAGCAGACATTATTTTCAATCAAAGATGAAACTGCCCGTTCTAGTAAAGAGTTAGCTTCAGAAGTGTTCTGCAGGATTGCAATGAGTTGGAACCAAGTTACAAAGAGTGGGTCGCTAACCTCAAAGTGGGGAGTTTGATTCTCCCTAGCAGCAGTCCAGTGCAAGGAGAGACTGGGCATCTGCTCTCACAGAGATTGTCGCCAAGAAAGTCCTTGGGAGCAGCCATCAGTTGCAGGCTTCTTGATAGCGAGAGGCATGACATTTTGCTTTCCTTTTCTTTTCTTTTGGTTGAATCTTTCTCTAATATTAACTGAGGATATTTGGTGGCACAGTGTGTTAAGCATAGATCTGTTAACCATGAGGACAGCAGTTCAAATCCACCAGCTTCTCTGAGAAAGAAATATAAGGTTGTCTGCTTTTGTAAATATTTATACTCCCAAAGGCCTTAAGAAACAATTTCATTCTATCCTATAAGGTCTCGTGGAAATGAGGAGGTATGTTTTATTAGTAACTTTTACATAATGATTTCAAAATCACCATATTAAATGTCTTATCTGAGTGTTCAAACGTCAGCTGTTCCTGGGGAAAATGATGAAGCTTTGCATTCTAGAGTCACAGTCTCAGAAACCCACAGAGGCTGCTGTACCCTGACATGGATTTCTTTTTCTTTTTAAAATTTTTTACTGGGGACTCATACAACTCATCACAATCCTTCCATGCATCCAGATAAAGGGCACATGTGTGCATTTGTTGCCATTATCGTTCTCAAAACATTTGCTTTCGACTTCAGTCCTTTGTATCAGCTCTTATAATTTATTACTATTTGTAATGTGTTACTCTGTCCAAGGTTTTCCTTCATCCACTTTTCTGTTGTCTGTCCCCCAGAGAGGGGATGATATGTACATTCTTGTCATCAGCTCACCTTTTTTTTCCCTTTTTTTTTTTTTGTTGGGGGGGGGGGCAACACTGCCTCTGGTGGTCGTGGGAGCTACCCAGTGCTGCTCCTGAGAGCCACCGCTGGATTTGAACCGCCAAGCCCGCAGGCTACAGTCCTACACTCAACCCCTAACGCCACCAGGGCTCTGCCCTCAGCCCATCCTTTCTACTTCACTTTCTCTCCACACTTCCAATAGGAACGCTCTCTCCACTGGTCCTGAGAGCTTCCTCTGTTCTGATTCCTGGTGTCTCCAGTTCTTATCTGTGCCAGTGTACGTCATCTCTTCTAGCCGGCTTTGTGAGGTAGTGTTGGGATCAAGATAGTTGGGGGGCAGGGAGGAGTCATTTCAGAACTAGAAGAAAGTTGTAGGTTTCACCGTTGCTGTCGTGCACACAGCTTGATTCATCTCCTCTCTAGGACCTCTCTGTAAGCGGATGTCCAGTTGCCTACAGATGGTTTGGGGTTCCTACTCAGCAGTCGCCTTCATTCACAATGATATGCTTTTGTTGTTGTTGTTATTTGATGCCTGATCCCTGCCCTCACTGACACTTTGCGATCGCACAGGCTGGTGTGCTTCCTCCATGTGGGCTTCATTGCTTCTGAGCTAGATGGCCGCTTGTTTATCTTCAAACCTTTAAGACCTCAGACACTATACCTTTTAATAGCTGGGGGCCATCAGCTTTCTTCACCACATTCGCTATGCACCTTCATTGTCTTCAGCACTCTTATTGGGAAGGTGAGCATCATGAGATGCCAGTTTAATAAAGTGTTCTTGCATTGAGGGAGTACAGAAGTGGATGTCAAACGTCCATCTACCTTAATACTAAGCCTGCAAAGATATGTGCATAGATCTATTTTCCCACCATCATATATAAATATACTTCCAGATGTGCATGCCTGTATTTCAAACTGCCTTGGCCTCCTAGTGCTTTCCTCTATCTCCTTTTACTTTTTCCTCCTCTCACTATCATCTCCAGCCTTCTTTTGGCTTTCAGGAATTCCTCTCAGTTACCTTGCCCTTGATCAACAGCTACCCGGCCTCTTGCACTACCCTTGCCACAAATTTTGGATTACTTGTTTTTTCCTTCTCCAAAAGTTTGTTAAGATCACTTCATTTCCTCTGCCTCTATCCTGTCCCCCATACTTGTAGATCCTGCTGTTCTGCTCTCCAGAGTGTTTATCCCGCCTATCCTATCTAGCTAGACGTGCAGAGATCATAATAGGCACAAGAAGAAGACAGAGCAAAACAAAGGAGCGAAAGGAAACCAAACAACAACAAAGAATCAATGACAAAAAAAGAAAAGCCTGTAAATAGTTCAAGGTCTGTTTGTTGACCTTTAGGAGTATTTTCCAGATGAGTCTGTTGGGGTGCCATGCCCTGAACCCAACGTCTATTTTTGGTACTCCCTCAGGACTTACTTTCTTTGCTCCTCTTGCTGCTCTGCGGCACACCCTCCATGTCTTGCCCCACGTGGTGGGGTCGGATCGAGCACAAGTCCCCTCCCATACTGCTGACAGGTTCTATTCATCAGAAATGACTCCTTGGCAGGGAATTTGTGTGCTTGCTCATTTTGTGGTAGGCAGTGGGTGGAACTACCCGTCTTTACTTCCTTTGCATTTCAGAACTCTGTCCAGGTCATCCTCCTTTCTCTTTTGTTATCTTCGAAGTTTCCTAACACATTTTCTTTTGCTGCCATCCTTTTTCCTCTAGCTCCTTAATTCTGAAACAATCACATCTAAAACCTCGAGGCTCCGTGTCACCAAATCGGTATTGGCAGTTCCCAGTGTTTCCTTAGTTTTAGGCAGTTTTACCGTTGGTTACTTGGAAAGTTCCTGTTCCGTGTCAGCTATACTCAACAGTCAGCCGTGTTCTAATGGTTCCTTCCCATCTTTTGTTTAGTCTGGTTTTGCATCTTAAGTGAATGTCACAGGCTGAGTTGAACTTGTTGAATGTCTTCCACCCTACTTCTGTTGCTATTAGCTGCCATGGCTTCTTGTCTGGTGTCTGCCCAAGTACTTCTGAATAGAATCGTGCCCAGTCTATGCCCATGAGCATCAGCATCGTTTAGCCCAGTCTTGTGGCTACTACAGCAATTTGTCTCAGTGAGTGTTATTGCTCACTCCTTCAAAGTTCTCCTACTTCACTAAACAGGTTGCCTTCCTTAGGTGATTAAGTCCTCCTCATGACAAGTGCTTTTGATAATCGTTGGGTGTGATCCCCTAAAGTTCTGAATGGACGATTCTAAGAAGGGGATCACAAGACCTCTCTTCCTATCAATCTTTATCTATAAACTCCACTAAAACCTGTCTAGTGTGGGTAACCCTACAAGGATGAGCCCGCCTCTGGCACCATGACATTATACATAACACCTGAGTACAACAAACTGACGTACGGCTGTTCCATGATGTTAGAGCATCTCCAAAATGGGTCCAGACACAAGAGCTATAACATACCTCACATAATTGGGAGTGACTCTAGGAAACTCCAATAAGATGGCTAAAAAATGAGACATAGAAGGGAAGGCAGCCCCTAAACAAGTGTTCAATGAAGTGTGTAACCACTGGGCACAACTGGATCTAAATCCATTTCATTTAGTGTGAGATCCTCTGAGACATGTGGCCAAGAGATGACAGTGCTTTGTTATTAAATATAAAGGTTGCCTCACCCACTATGGTGAATTTTGAGTTGTTTTAGACTCATTGGAACCTTATATTGAGTTTTCAAGGCTTGTAAATCTTTATAGTAGGTAACCTCGCCTTTCTCTCTCAGAGGAGCTGATAAGTTTGAACTACTGACCTTGTGACTAGAGGCCAACACTTACCTGATAGTGCCACCAGTACTCTTTTAGGACCCTTTAATTTATTTCAATCAGACTTGCATGATTAGCAGGCTGGTTGTGGAATAGAGAGTTTCAAAAGGGTCGTGCCTAAGGCAAGAGAAGGGTAGGCATGACTGAACTAGTTTCTGTTGTATTTCTCTTTATCTGTACTGACCCTGATTTCATTTAAACCTCAGAGTTTATAGGATGGGCTAACATAATTTTATTTTAAATGAAGCCTTTTGTGAACTCATCTCCCTCCTTGAAACTAAGGTTAAGGTTTTTGACCCATGCTTTATTTATAGAGAATTTTACTATTACAAATCTATTATGTTTCTATGGATACTACCTAAGAAGTTGTGTGTAAATGTGTGTGTCTTTGTGTGACTTTTAGCATAGAGATAGCTGACTTTACTGATTTTACTTGCATAATCCTCAGCAAAATACAACCAATTCCTGGTCTCGCTCTGATCCGTCAGACTAGAGTGAACGCACTGGAGCAGAGGTGGGAGCTCTTCCTCAGCTCGGTGTGACTCATACCAGGTGCTAAGGCAGGGACAGGGGAGCCAATTATCACTTGTTTAAAGTGATGACTGGGGTCTGGGCTTTTATTATGATGTGACTGATGTGTAAATATGGATGTCTAATTAAAATGAAAAAATATGCCATCTTCTTTGTGTAAAATTAAAGGGAACCCTGTGACAATGAGACTTTGGAGTTGGGCTACTAACAACAGAGACCACGGTCCAAGCCCACCATTTATTCCCCTGGAGAAAGATGAGGCTCTCTGGGTCCCTAGATATTTATAGACTCAGACAGATTATTCAAGGTCTTTATGGCTCAAAATTGACTCAAGGGCTGGGGTTTGCAGCGCAATTATATGAATAAATGATTAACGTTCATTCTGGGCAGTGTAGTCTGAGGCTAACGTGACACCCATGGTAGATAGTGTTCATGTCTTCATGGACTTCCTTGGATCACAGTGGACAAATACTAACCTTCTCTCCTCATGTTTAAGGATTTCTGTGGCACTGTTAGGCTTTGAGTTGCTAACTGCAAGGTCAGTGCTTCAAACCTACCATCTGCCCTGCTTCCACGAAACTTTACAGTCCTAGAAATCCAATGTAGGGTCACTAGGTGTGGTAGTACATAATCTCTTGTCAATTTGAAACTTAAAAGTGAAGGGGTGAAGTTTAGCCTGTCAATCAGATTGCAGCTTGATGACCTCAAGTGGAGGCACTAAGGATAGAAATAGGCACTGAAGGCTGGACACTGACTCACTCCCTGCGAGATTAATCCATTGACAAGACACAGGGAGCTACACTAGACGTCTGGAGCAGGAGGAGCCACCTGGAGATGCCTGCCAACATTCAGATGCCTCTACTACCACTGGATCCACAAGATATTTCCCCCACTGGCCTGCAATCTTTCTGTATTTGGTGTTTTATGAGTCTGAAGATGACTTTGTAAACTGGTATTGGACATATGGGTTAATATTGGACTTATAGACTTTATCTGGGTTGGACTGGGATGTCTGCACCCTATTGAGTTGCTCTTGTATATAAAGCTTTTTCTAACACACATTTGAGTGTCCAGGAATTTGTTTCTCTACTCCACTCGTACTAACACACAAGGAGTCAGTCAACTCCAGGGCACCTAACGATAAAATCAACCTGATGGGATGGAATTATTCTTTTTATAGGAATATGAAAATAACAAATGGGCAGTTATAATAATAAAATAGGAAATTATTTATAGATATATACAGTAATGAAATGCATTGCTTATAATGTGGAGGTTAATACTTTGAAGAACAAAATGACACAAGAATTCAGGCAATGTTATATAAAGCATATCTTCTAAAAAATCGAATGTTTAAAAATTCCAAACAAAATTGTGATTTAAAGTCAGTACAGAAATTTTAAACATAAAATAAGAAATTTCATTAGTTCATTTCTCCAACTATGACCAAGAGTGTCTACGCACAGGATAATAGATAAAAGTACATATGCTTATAAATATTTTAAATAAAGCACACATAATAAATATATAGTGTTTCTGTTAGTTCTGGTAAAGATGATTCATTAATAATATATGTACACATGTACTTTATATGTTTGGTTATATATTTGACACATATATGCTACATCCTTACTATATACACTTGATATATATTTGACTATATGATATATATGAAAGTTCATATATAACACATTTATATATATGAAAGCTGGATCTTTATTAAGGGAGACTGAAGAGGAATTGATGTATTTGAATTGTGGAGAAAAATATTTAATATTAAAAGTGCCATGGGCTTCTAGATTGCATTACTAGGACAAACCAATCTGGCTTGGTAGAAGCACAGCCAGAGTGTTCTCTAGAGGCAAGGATAGCGAGACTTGGTCTTACATCCTTTAGGCATATAATCAGGAGAGACCAGTCCCTGGAGAAGGATATCAGGCCTGGAAAGTGAAAGGGTCGCAAAAAAGTGTGAAACCCGCAAGGAGACGGATTGACCCTGTGACTGCAACAATGAGCTGAGACACAAGGACAATTGGAAGGAACTGTGCTTCCTTCTGCGGTGCATAGTGTCACGATGGGTAGGGACTGATTCAATGACACCTAGCACCAACAATGTGCATTTTATAAAGTTTGTGGGAAAATAACGAGGAAACCACAAAGTACTTCATGCCGTGCCTGTACCTGGAAACATCTATACCGAATGAAGTTAGTCAATTACAAACAGACAAATAATATAGGAGCCCTCAACTCCCAGGATGAGCCCACCACTTCAAGGGAGACCAAGGCAGGCTTCTGTTCTCAGGGGATGTAAGCGCCCTCTGTGGGCAGTTTTTAAGGAAGTACTGTTCCCTTGGAAATGACATCATCCTTTCAAAAAGTAGAAGGCCAGCAGGCGAGAGGAGGCTCCTCAGCGCGGTGGACTGCCACAGTGGCTATCATACTGGGCTCAAAGATAACCACTGTGAGGCTTGCACAGGTTTGAGCAGGTTCACTCTATTGCCATAGCATAGTATGAGCTAGATCTGACTGAATCTACTGCACCCAATGGCATCAAACCCACATGTCTTCTCAGGGTACTTTCAGATCTGATTTGAACTGATAGCTACAAGGTTAGAGGTTTAAGCCCATGAGCTACTCCAAGGTTGAAAGAGGAGGCTCTCTGTTCTGATCAATGTTAAGAGTCTTAGAAAGCAGGCTTAGAAATAGAACTGCCATGATTTGGAATCGATCTGATAAGAGTAGGAGGGGAGTTTTTCTCTTCAGAATCATTTCCCACATTCAGTTAAACAGGTGAGTCTAAAGTACAAATTTAGTACCTTCCATGAAAAAAAAAAACATTCTTAGAGCCCTTAGTTACAGATTCATTCTTTAATTGGATCACAATGATTCACAAGCCACTCAAGGACAATAGGTTTGGTTTATGCGGCAGATGATCCTACATTCTTTGTCCCTCTTGTGAAATAGATGATTCAAACAGTACATATTACTTAATTGAAACATAAATTGGCCAGAAGAATAATGAGGGATCCCAACTGATAAAATTCTAAGTTTTTTCTTGAAATGGGTTAGAGAGTGAACTGGAAAAGTAAGTATGTGAAATCAGTTCTTGGAAAATTAATCATGTCATGATTTACACTTGCTAAAATGGTCAGTTGGAAGACAATACTCATTTTTGTCTAAGGACTTACTTCACTGAAAGTGATATTGTACCAAAATTATTGTGGTAGTAGATATCTGAATGATTTTTAGTTGAGAGGATTTAGCTTTAGAGATTATCTAAATATTGTTTTCATTTTCTTTTATAAATGTATAGGCCCCTGAAGTAACGCATATCAAACCCACTAAAATCCAGTAGAATCTGACTTATTCTTTCTGTACATGCAAGGTTTTCAAGGCTGTAAATCTTTACAGGAGCAGATGGTCTCATCATTCTCCAGCTGAGAGGAGGATGGATTTGACCTACCAACCTTGTGGCTAACAGTCCAATGCTTGCCAGGCAATTGCTATCATAGACTCTTGGGGAAAATTCCTATTTCTAAATAAAGGTAAGGCATGATTAATTTCCTTCCTTAAACTTTCTTGGCAGCAAATGGGAATTTTAACTTTTCTTGTAACCCAATTTTTTTTCAATGCTGCTTTTAAACCCTCCTGTGATCTTTCTAGGCTTTTTAACCATAGACTGCTGGTAATCATTGACAGCATTACAGTGGATATTATCTCTCCTAGCAACAAAAGTTGTTGCCAAAGCCACAATGAAGTAATTAGAGATGCCTAAGCTTTAAACAAACATTTTTATCTGTGTTTTGAGTAAAATTATTGGTTTTACTAGTTGAGTAACACTCATCTCTTCAAAATTAAATCTGGATTAAATTATCCTAATTATGAAAGATAGAGTTTATTAACATGCAACAGAAAGAGAATTTTAGAAGAATGTGCTCTGTAGTAATCTAAAGCGAATTGTTTTTTCTTTAAAAAGACAGATTGTAATGTTTTGCCACCTGGAAAAATGTGACTAGGTTATAAGATATTGAAATCCTTTCACTGTACTGAAAACAATTCTAAAGTACTAGCTCTCTCAAGTATACATATTTGGTATATGCTGGAGATGACATAGCATTCCTGTGATATTAGATGCTCAGGTTTACCATCATAATTTCCTATCACAAGGCAATAATATTGATTACTTTTGAAAGGGTTCTATTAAATCACTAATTTATAATTAGAACTATATAAGTAACATTAATACTGAACTTTGGGTATTGACACATTAGGGAATATAAGTTCTTATCAGACAGCTCATGAAAAATTACACAGATGATCCAATAGATTTTTTTTCTACCAGAGTTGCATTTAAATGATGTATATTGACCTTCTGCCTGATTACCTCAGTTGCTTATAGCATGGTCTCGATCCAGCTAAGGTTAACAGGACATGCAATTTTGACGGAGGCCATTTTAATTCATATTTCACTGGTCACAGTGAACCTTAGAACTTAGGGAGCTTGCAAATGGGTTATATTAGCCATTAGAATTGTATGAATGGATCATCACCAAACCACCCCAATGTCAGTAACTCCAACTGTATGAATGATTGCTGTTATCTTCAAAGCTCAAAGGTCACACTATCTTATACACATGTCGTTTCCCA
The DNA here is from genome assembly GCA_004026705.1 of Nesogale talazaci. Taxonomy (NCBI): domain Eukaryota; kingdom Metazoa; phylum Chordata; class Mammalia; order Afrosoricida; family Tenrecidae; genus Nesogale; species Nesogale talazaci. Next base: position 3,850 of record PVJH01011722.1, on the reverse strand, counting down.
CCACTTTATTTCCTATACTAACCACTGAGATCAGGTTGGGGGAAAACGCTCTTAATTTGCACTGGAAACAGGTAAGGCACGTATGTGAGATGCACATCCACTTGAGAGTCTACACAGGCAGGGCAGCAGTAAGTTTTATTCTCTTCTTAAGATGAATTTCTAATAATAGGTGGTGTGGTACATGTTGGACCTATTTGAAAATGCCTTTAAGAAAGGGATGTGGAAGTTACACGTGACTTCCACTGACTCTAGAAAGCATGGAATCCCATTCCTCGCCAGACTAAGCAGCCTAACTGCTATGAGGCAGAGATCAGACATGCCTTCACCCTCTTTTCTGCTTTATTGTGTTCTGCCACCAACTACTCCTTCCACAGCAATCTACTTCTCTTATAAATTCCAGAATTTGTTAAGATGGCTATACAGAACTCACAAAGCATGCTTACATGTATGGGGATATAGTAGGAAATTTAAGCACAAATGAACATATTTCTGATGCTTTATGCTTCCAGAAAAGATCCAATTGACATAACCCTCTTTTAAATCCTTTCTGAACTTTTGGCATCTCCCAATCAATTCACTGCTGCAAACTTTGTTGAAAATCTTAAGTAAAGCTTTAATTGAAGGTGATATGAGTGACATTGTTCTATAATTTGTGAATTCAGTTGGACCACCTTTCTTTGCAACTGGTATAAACACATATCTCTTTAAGTAACTTGGCCAAGAAGCTGTCTTCCAAATCTCTTGGCATAGACAGATAAATGCCAGTGTGCCATCAGATTGTTGAAATATTTCAATCGGTATTCCACAAATTTCTGGAGCCTTGCTCTTTGTCTAATAACATTATTACAGCTTAGACTTCTTCCTTCAGGAACAGTGATTTTGACCACATGCTATTCCTTGACATGGTTTAATATCAACTAGTTCTTTTAAGGAGTGACCAGTGACTCTGTGTAGCTTTTCCATTTTCTTTAAATGTTTAATGCATTGTTCAACTTGTTGTCCATAGAATATTTCAATATTGCAATGTGAGACTTGATTTTTTATATACTTTTCCACTCCACTCCACTCCCCTCTCTGCCTACTTTAAACCATAATGAACATGATTCTTCTTTGGAGGTTTTATAACTCTAGGTCTTTGCACTTTTTATCATAACACATTACTCTTCTTCTTGAAAAATATTCTGAAAGCATTCAATTGTATGTACCGTCAATGATAGATAGCCTTGCGAAGAATGGGGCTTCCAGAGCATTTAATTTTCCTCATGCTCAGGCTGTATATGCATCAAAAGGCAGTTGTGGGAACAAAACAAGGGGATAATGCATGGTCTAAAAGCAAGTTAAGTGTGCATCAGGATTGCACCCCCTTACCATAATATTCATTCTTAATGTTGAGCAAACGATCAGAAAGCTTGTTCATAGGAGGAAAAGTACAGCATGAGAACTGGAGGAAGTCTTATTAAGAACCTGAAATATGCAGATGATACAACCTTTCTGGCTAAATGTGAGAAAACTTGAAGCACTTGCTGATGAAGTTCAAGGACTGACATCTTCAGTATGTTTTATAACTCAATAGAAAAAAACAAAGAAAAATACAACTGCACCATAAGTAATATAATAAAGGAAGAATGCAAACATCAAGGATTTCATCTTGTTTACATCTATAATTTATGTTTATGTAAACAATGGTCAAGAGAACAAATAATGCATTGCACTGGGTCAGTCTGCTGTACAAGACCTCTTTAAAGTATTGGGAAGCAAAGCTGTTTCTTGTGGATTAAGGTGCATCTGATTCCAAGACCGGCTATTTGTGATTTCTTTATATGCACGTAAGCATTGGAAATCAAATAAGGAAAACTGAAGAAGTGTCAGCACATGTGAATTATGATGCTGACCAATAATCTTGAAAGGATGACGAACTTTGAATGAACAAGCAAATCTCTCTTGAAAAGAGCAGAGCCAGGATGCTAAGACTTCTCATGGACTCGGACTTTGAACATGACATCAAGTATGACCATACCTTGAACAAGGCATCGTATTTGGTAAAAAAGAGAGGGGAAATGAGAAAGCCCCTTAATGAGATGGATTGACACAATGTTTGCAACACTGGGCTGCAAAGTAAGCATACTTGTGAGAATGCAAAGGGCTCACCCTTATTTCATTTTCCAGAGGGATTCTATGAGCTGGACTTGACATGATCTCACCAAACAACAAGAGTTAAGAAGCTAACAACTCTCTACAAATCATGATCAGAAAACATTAAGGATGGACTCTCTCTACAGGAGCAGCAGTGGCTCTCCTTGTCCCACAGCCCAGTATCTTGCTGGGTCTCAGTTTCTGAGCTGCATCGTTGGTTCCTCGGCCTGTGCTTGTTCGGTGGGTCAGGAAGCCAGCCAGTTCACTTTACAATATTCATACTGCTCCTTTGCTCCACCTCCCTGTCTCAGCCTGGCATGGCCTCCGATGCCTGTTACCTCTGCCACTTCACGCAAGGATCTGGCACGTGGCTGGCTGGTGGTGGTCCTTCCTTCGTGGGGATTGTGGTCCTTTGGTTTTCTCTTTCTGCTTCTGAAATAGCTCATTTTTTCCAAAACTGACCAATTCCTGACTTTATGCTCTTGAAATGCTACTTGCATGCTCCTACCCCATGACTAGGTGGGAGTTTCAAACATTATGGGTAGAGAAGCCATAAGAAGCAAATTCTCTTCATCACAGCTGTCGGTAGAAGGCACAAAAACCTAAATGCAACTTAAAAATGATAGCTTATAGGCATTGTAACGTAGGAGCTGAGTAATTAAACGACAGAGCACAAGACTCATATGTTAACATTACTGTTTTATGTGGAAAGTCTGCACTGCAGAGAATATTGATGGAAGCGACACGTGCAGTGCTACTCCGGCACTCATCGCCTTTATTTTCACAGGATCTCTGCAGCTTAAGTGCGATCACTTTCATTTTTCAATGGAAGGAATGTAAGTGCCTTATGTAGTCCAATTCATTATAAAACCTGCATATAAAACATGTCACTCTACTCCACATACAATAATCCTGTGTTAGATATTGCCCCTGTGTGCAAAACAGTATGCATGCAAACGTCCTAAAACATAGCCCCTAATGAGACCCTGGGCCTTAATTCCTAACACCGAGAACATTTTTACCTGTTTTTTTATCTATGCTATTCACGTGAGCCTTCACTTGGCTCTTCATTTTATACAGCAGGAAATTAACCCTGCCCATTTCTTACTTACTGATCAAACACATGGGGGGATCTGAATGAACAACAAAAAAGATCTGCTCTTGGGTTGAGCCCCGGTGGCATAGTGGTTGTGTGTGGGACTGCAGCCCACTGGGTTGGCAGTTCAAATCCAGCAGCAGTTCTCCAGGAGAAAGTCTGGGCCTCCTACTCCCGTCAGAGGGCAATGATGCCCCCTCCCCCCCAAAAAAAAAGACCTGCTATGTGTGCATTTGTTTCTTGCAGATTGTAACCCAGGGTGAATTCATGCATCTCGAGGTTGAACTGTGTAGCATAAGATTCCTCAGTGGCTGTATTTCTTTCTTTCTTTTTATTCAGAAATAGACGGCCCAGACTTTCTTCTAAAGTACCTTGGAGTGAAATAGACCCTCCAGCCTTTTGGTAGCACCGAGGTTTTTAACCATTAGTATCAGACACAGGGCCTTCAAGGAGAAATGAAAGCCACTGATGTTCAACCTTTAACCATAGTCCACCCTCTAAAAAGTAGGCCAATTAATCAGAGCATTATGCACAGAAGTAGTATAGTTCTGACATCTCATAAAACTCCCTTTGCTAAAATGCATTACCAAGAGAGTGCTGTTAAACCATTGCTGTGAATTG
>PVJH01011721.1:12587-67579 GCA_004026705.1 Nesogale talazaci | reverse complement strand
TTATGAGCCAGTGTAAATTTCTGATATCTTGTTGCCACCATTGTTGTTGTGTAGTGTAATGTGTGAACCAATGAGAGGCATGGTTAATCACCTCTGTCACAACAATGAAGGCATTCAAATTAGGGTAAAATACAATATTGTCAAATCCTTTTTCCTGTTTTGTCCTCTTAACCTTTATTTTCCACTCTGATGGGGGGGGGGGTCTCTCTTCTTCAGTATTAAATGTTGTCATAAGTCACGATCTCAGAGTTACCCTATAAAAGAGAGACCAGTGTGGCTGTTCTAAAAGGCAAGTGAAACAGTTTAAGTCCGTGTCTCTGTGCGTGTGCACAGCCGTGTGTGTTGCACTTATACCACGATGATCTTTTATCTCCTGGGCACTTAATTTGTCATTTTGGACATCTGTGGCTAGAAATGGAAGGCCTGTTTTGTAACTGGTCACCATGCCAGAGGTGAAAGCCATTGACATTGAGCCTCCGGGGAAGGAAAACTCTTGGCAAGGTTCACTGCCAGTGGGTGTTGGTGTTTTCTGGTTTGTTTGTTTGTTGGTTTCAAGTGTGTCAGGTCTATGTTCCCTTGGGGGAAGCTGTGCCCATAGACTATTGAGTTTTTTCTGTTCATTTTTTCCCTCCAGGCGTGTGTTTTCTGCATTTCTACTTTATGGTTCCCTGCGCAGCAGAAACTGTTTTTTTCCATATTTGGTTTGGATTTGATTGGCCTGGTTTGGGTTTAGTTTAACCATTTTAAAGTAGAACAAATGAGAGGTAACTGAGAGTGGTGTCGATGGTGAGGAACTGAGAGGCCAGGAGAACTGCATTCTGGTCCCAACCTTATAATGTATCCCCAGAAGTTATGTTTCGGACACTAAAAATGATAGTAGCAGCAAAAACAGTTATCAAGAACTTCATAAATGCCCTTTCTAATAGTCACAACTGTCTTGTAAAAGATAGGTAAGGGGCTGAGCCCCGGTGGCATAAGTGGTTGAGTGCAGGACTGCGGCCCCGGGGGCTTGGCAGTTCAGATCCAGCGGCGGCTCTCAAGAGCAGCACTGGGTAGCGCCCACGACCACCAGAGGCAGTGATGCCCCCCCCCCCAAAAAAAAAACATAGGTATGTGTGTGTGTGTGTGTGTGTGTGTGTGAGAGAGAGAGAGAGACCCTGCACCCCCACTAAAGGTTCTCATTGTCACACAGGTGGCAAATAGCTAGGATTGGCAGGGTGTTGAATAATTGGGGCACTCAAACCTTAGCCGAGGTGTGGCTCTCTCCAGAGGCCGTGGGTAGAAAGGCTTGGCCATTTACTTCCGAAAATGCAGCCACGGAAAACCCTTGGAAGCAGAGTTCCACTTTGATCCTCAGAGTCACTGGGAGTCAAAACCAACTCCATGGCGAGCAGTTTTTCAAGTCACGACGCTGGTCAGGTGGGTCCAACTCCCTGGAATGGCGCGACCCACTCCGGCCAGGTTTCTGAAGCACGCGTATCTGGGCTGAAACTCAGCTTTACCACTTCCTAGCTGTGCGATCTTGGACAAATTGTTTAACCTCTCTAGGCACATTGTTAAAGTGAAATGGATAAATGCCATCTAATATATTAAAGATGTTGAGGATAAACATCCAGCAACATTTGAAGCACTAGACAGAGTGTAAACATGAATTAAATAACAGCCTTTTCCCTAGCTCCTCATTTATAATCCCTGTTCCTAAGGGAGAAAATGGCCTTATACGAAGCTATTTACATATGTAAAGAATTAACGTTTTATTGAGACCATGTCTGCCTCTCTTTCTGGAGGCTAATTATTTACCAGAGAATTTTAGGTTCCTCTTTTCACAAAAACTTACTGCCAGTCACTGAGGCAACATAGGATTTATTGTTGTTTGCTTTGGGAGACTGCTAGTTGTAGGGGCACGAGTTCAAAACCACCAGCTGCTGCTCAGGGGAAAGATAATGCTTTCTGCTCCTGTACAGAGTGACAATCTGGGAAATCCACAGGGGTGGTTCTACCCTGTCTTCCAGGGTCTCTATGAGCTGGATTGACTCTGGCCTGAGTTTGGGTGTGGTGTGGTGTGGTGTGGTATGGTGTGTGTTAGACCGTAACTAACAGTCATGGAGTAAATTCCAACCCAGCATCCACCAGCGCTCCAATTTAGCTCAGGACCCAGAAGACAGGCAACCACCTTTCAAAGGGTTTCTCTGAACAACTCCTTGACAGCAGACTCTCTGCTTGGCACTCTCTGGCACACTAAGATGATAGATGTGACTCGCCGGGATTCTCCGTCAGCTATCCTAAATCAAAGAATGACGTGTGGGGCTAAAACTTGTTGTCATACAGTGAAATCCAATGCTTGGAAACCCTACCTGCGCCGGTGTAGACCTGGACAACACGCTGACTCCATGCTGACTCATCAAAAGGAGTCCACCAGGTCTGACTGGAGAGGAGTCCTTGGTGGGGCTCACAGATTTCATCTTTTTAGTTGACAACTGAGTTTGATAACCAAGGGCCAGGACACATGCATGGTAGATGTCTCTAAACAAGACAGGCTTGCAGTCTGTACGAGCAGCTGAATAGGGTTCTCTTGATGCCAATTTTCTTTTGGGTCAATAATTGATACCAATGAAATCAGCAGCCTGGTACTACTACTTCTGCCCCTCAGAAGCTAGTGTCTTAATAGCAAGCAGACAGTCGCTGCCCCCAGGCAAGAGAGTGTATAAGAAAAACAGCTCTGTCAACAAAGGGGCAAAGTAATCAAAAAGGGACTGGGAGGATGTGAGTTAAACTTTAATCAAGATCAGTAAAATCCCATGGATTTTTATAGATAATAGAATTTCTAAATCAGTTTATTAAGCAGTTTAATTCTTTACTCTGTCACTGCTCTATACAAGTGGTGATAGGAGTCTTAATTGGGATGGCGTACTTTTAAAATGTTTTCAAATCCTGTTCACGCTTCAATTCCATGTCTTTTTGTTGTTGTTGTTGTTGCTTTTAAACTTTGTTTTAATGGGCCTCCTAATTCTTTGACAATTTCATATCTTTATTTAGGTTGTTTCTTAAAAATGCCACCTCTGGGAAAGATTCTAGATTCGTCCATGTGAGAACTCTTTTCTGTATAATTAGCCTCCTTTTTTTCTTTTCATCAGATCATAGCAGTCATTGTCCTACTGTTTTAACTCTGTGATGTTAGCAGTCTGAATGTTGGATTTGAGGCAGTAAACCTTCCTAAAGAAAGATGTATACTGTGCTTTATGCATCATCACTGGAAGAATTTTGCTTTGAAGCCCAGTGCGAACACTTAATTTTTATTTGCTATTATAAAAGAGTCTCTTTGAGCTGACACATATGAAAATATGACTGTGATGTTGGCAGGAGTCCAGAAACATTAGAGAGAATGATGCTTTTATCTCTTGAAAGTCTTTTGACTACTGCATTATTCTATTAATAGACAGGGCAGGGGTAATGGCATCCTTTAAGGCCTTCTTCTCTTGGAGCTGGCCTTTCTACAAACTGGAGGGAAAAGATGGACCGGTTGAGCAGTAAGAGTTTAATGTATTTAAATCGCCTTCCGACTCTTCCAAGTTTACTTAAGAGGATGTTTTTAGGGCCATTTCCCTTTTTTTCTTAATGTATATGCTGTCCTTTTTGGAATTTCAGCTAAGCAATAAAAAGCTCTATTGTTGGTGCACAGTGAAATGCAGTGACATATTTCTGATTCTCGGGAATTGACAGTAAGGGTTTGGTTAGCTACCTGGCAGCATCCCTGGCATTCTGGGATCTGAAACCTGCATTGATCTTTACATAGACTGTGGAAGCATTCATGTCCAAGTACAGTAAGCACATAAAACCAGCTCTTCTTGTTATAATTTGAATAATTTTAGAAATAAAGGAGTAGAGAACAGTCCAGAGGGCATATTTTCATAGGGCAACTAAATACATGCATTGATCATTGGAAATACTTCTAGGAGCATCTGTCAGAGGTCTTTAATTATATCTCTCGAGTAATTCCAATGTGTATGTAGAACTCCAGGGAGGATCTTAATGATATTCCCTTATGAAAATTACCATAGTAAAATTTAAACAAATAATTATACACACACACATACGATCTTGACTGATTATGAGTGAAACCTTAAGGCTGTCTGCCCACACAGTCCTCCTTTGTGTAAACTCAGGAATCACCGGTATCTAGCAATTTGTGCTTTGTTAGGGAGCCCTGGCAGTGCAGTGCTTACAAGTTGGCCTCCTAACCACAAAGCCAGCAGTTCAAAGTCATTATTGGCTCCACAGGCGAAAGATGAGGCTTCCTGGGGCAGTTTCCCCTGCCCTGTCAGATTCCTATGAGTTGACATTGACTCCGTGACAGTGAATTTGTTTGTTCGTTTTTTATTTACTTCAATCAACTGTGAGAACGAGCCTCCAAATATTCCTGTGTGACTACACCGGCTCGATCAACCATCTTCTAAAGCAGAACCAAGCAACTTGTCAGAAAGCATCGATTCTCGTGAAAAGAGATAGAGGGAGAAAGGCTTAAACTCAATGGATATTTGCAGGAGTTTCTTAAGTTTCCCTAAAATAAATGACCAGATTTTAAACAGGACACCATTGACCTGAGGGAAGGGGAGGGGTTCTTGATTAAAAATTTGGTCTATATGGAGCAACAAAGATGTTCATAGAATGCAAAAATAGTATTGTAATATATTTATTTTAATTTTAAAACACCGCGGGACGTTGTTAAAGCAGGACATCTGATCATCTTACTAAATACATGTTAATGTTTGTCCATAGATAATCATTATTGCTCAAAGGGACAGTCTCTCCTGAAGTTCAGGCAGGGTGAAAGGGTGATATGCACTCCCCCTTTGTGTCAGGTCTCCTTTCTCTCTGGAGCCGGTGAATGCTTTTTCTCAGAGTCCTGCCTCCCACTTCCAGCTTTGGAACCCCTGAGGAGGGCATTAGGCATTAGGCATTGGGCAGGGTGGTTGTTGTCCTGTAAAGTAGTCCGTGTGTTGACACCTCACAATGCTGCGGGACAGAGCAGGACTGCCCTACAGGCTTGTAGCACATCAGCCATAGGGGAGCAGGTTGCCTCGCTTTCTCTCATCCAGCTGCCTAGTGGGCTTGAACCACCAACCTTTTGCATAATGATAGACCACTCAACCACTGTGCTACCAGGGATCCTTGAGTAGGATTATAGTTGTCTGCAAAGATTCTAAGGGCTATCCCAGGGGAAATGTCCAAGAGTACAATAGGGTTATTTGACCCTGTTCTAAAAAAAGAGTGTTCTTTTGTTCCTGCTTTATAAGCTAGAACCCTGAATCTGTCATGACTAAGGCACTACCCTTCCCTGTGTTTGTAACCAGAGGCCAGGCTGCCAGCCCACTTGCTCTCCTTAACGTTGGAGACAGACAGGGAGATGAAGGGGTTTTATGAGGAAGAGCTCTCGGTCCCAGGAATGAATCAGAGACTCTCCATAGAGATTTGGGCCCTCTTGTGCATATCATCATGAGCTCCGTCATCTTGTAAAGGATCACATTTGGCCTCGATTTGCAAGTCTTGGTTGCCTGTGGCCCGCTTTGCCCTTGTCAGATGCTCGCACAGACAGGCCTCCAAATGGCATGAGCGTCACATTGACACTATGGCCAGGGTTACCTATAACCAGGGTGGCAGTGAATGATCAGATTGCAAACCTTGGCTGCCGCCAACTCCCTGTTTCCAAATCTGGCTCCTGCCCAGTACTTTCGGTCAAGGCACAGAGCCTTCCAGAGTGTTTACCATTTCGTAGGACCACCTCTTGCGCGTCAATTTGTGACTCAACCCAGATGTGATCTGCTTACAGAGGTGTTTTTCTTCTTCGTCGTCGTCTTCTTCGCCTTCTTCCTTGCATTTTTGTCCTTTAGAAAGCTGAGAGGAGGGAATAGTAGGTCCATGTTGTAACTCGTCTTTGTGCAAGAGGTAAAATCCATTGGCAGAACTCTTTTAAGAAAGGGGAGCTGTTGGCAGGGCCAGGGGCTGGTGGGCGTTTCTGAGTTCCGTTTGGTTTATGCTCCCTTGGGAGAATTTGTACCCAAAGCATTTAAAGTTTGGTTTTCTTCTGCCTCCCCTCACCCTCGCCAAAAGCATATGCTTTCTGCATTCCTGTCTCCTGGTTCTCTCTCAGCAAGCGGAAGTTCCCTTCCTTATAAGGTTTAAACTTGTTTGAAAATGCTCACAGCTCTGAGGGCGTCAAGTTTGTTTTCCTGTACCCTCCAAAAGGTGGTAATTTGTGGACCCTCGAGGCAGCCCCTTATTCCTTCACGCTTTAATGCCAATTTATAAAGTGACAGCTTGAGATCTAGCAAAGTCGAGACTCACTTCTCAGAACCCCATGAATTCCATCAAAGCATCTTCAAGAGAGGGAAAGCCTAAGGGTCACCTAGCTATAAATCCACTACGACGCGTCTCAGTGACTAAGGGATCCAACTGTTTCCCGAGAGGTTGGAGGTTTGAGTCTACCCTACTGGTGTTTCAGCAGAAAGGCCTGCTCACCTACTTTAAAGAAATCAGCGATCCTTGCCTCTGCCCCACATGGCGTCCCCACGGGCCACATGCTGTTCCATGGCAATTGGTTGGGTGTAGGTTGTTTTGCGACCATCAGGAAATATTTTTCCTTACGTACCAACTATGTTAAGTGCTCCAGGGAATAAAGACGACGTATAAGATAAAACTATCCACCCTGCAGACTTCTTTGGAAGACAACTATTTTTAAAGAACACCCAAGAAATCCACCTGTGGAGTTGAGAAAAGAGACTTGTGGACCAAAAATACAAAAAGAAGAAGTCTGACCTACTCATTCTCATACGGTGTGCCAATTCACTGGGATTCTATGTTGTTGGGGAAGTGGCACTGTAGTGGAGAAAGCGGTATCATCGGGGCAGCTCGGGGCTGACTGCTCTTCACAAGGTCAGCAGTTCAAATCCACCAGCCACTCAGAGAAAGAACAATGAGGCTGTGTACTGCAATACAGAGCCACGGTTGTGGAAAGCCTATAGAGGATTGGCGTGCGTGGAATGTGAGCAGGTTTCTGTAGGAAAGGAGCCCTGGAGCCACAGCATGTTAACAGCTGGACAACAAAGCACAAGGTCAGCAGTTCAAAGCTACCTGCCACTTCACGGGAGAAAGATGAGGCTGCCCAGGAGAAAGATGAGGCTGCCCGTTTCTGTAAAAATGCACAGCCTTGGAAGCACTCCACGGATTCTGTAGCATCTCTAACTGAGTTGTGAACAATGGGAGGAAGGGAAATGTATATGACTGTAAAATTTATTCCTGTGGTAAATGGTGGAAGAAACTAAAATTTCTAAGATCAAGGAAGAACAGACCGGCCCTCATGTTGGTAAATGTTGTTCGGAGGAACAAGTTGAGTACACCTGCCCAATGTGAGAACTGTTCTCAAAGCTGAACCATTAAAACGAGAGTAATCTCCCCAGAGACTTCCAAAGGATTATAAGGAGCACCTTATGTACTGTGATGGAATTAAGCTGCTTCATCCTTTACAAAATCATAAGTGACTTCTTTCAACTAAACAGCACAACAATAAGTGAATTGAGAAAATCTGTGATTTACAAGTGCGTTTGTGGAGAGGGCAAACCACTCCATGTCCACAACCCTCTCCCTTACGTGTGTTTCCAAGACCCTAACTTTGTGCTGAAGTAGAGAGCCTCCTCTTTCTCCCATGGCTTGGCTGGTGCTTTCCAATTGCTGACCGTGTGGTGAGCAGCCCAGCGCTTAATGACGATGCCAGAGACATCACAATGTCTTCTCAACAGAATTCTTTTGAGTTGGACAGAAAGATGGAGAAGTTACATACCCAGACTTCCTCAATAAATCCACCACATAGTCTTTCGACTTAATGAAGTCGCTCCTTCTTCAAAAAGATTATTTTGAAGCAGGCAGGCACGAATCCAGTTTCGTCCCTTACACTGGCATATCTTTTCCATCGAGAACCCTTGTGAGCGTGGAAAAGTCCCCAGAGATAAGCTGTTAATGTTAGTTCCAGGGAGTCTATTGGAACTCGTCTCAACGCTGTGACGGACAGAGGCGAACACGCTGCTCAGAGAGGTTTCAGGGCCATGACCTGTCAGAAACTGAGCTCCAGCTCTGTCCTCTGAGGCACCTTTGAGTGAGTTCCAACTGCCAGTCTTTCAGCTCATGATCAGGAGGCATGGCACTGGATCATTTAGAGGAAATTCTGTTTTCTTCCTTAGTTGCTGTATTCATAGTCCACATGGGTGCCACCTGATTGACAGAGTGCCTCCCCTGGAGTGCCTCCCCTGGAAGGGTGCTTTCCAAAGTCAGCAATACTTAGATGATCCAGGGGGCTGCAAAAGCAGATACCTACACTTTATCTTGCCTCATTATACAAAGGTTTTTCATGGCAGGGGGATGAAGGGGGCCATAGGGTCAGTGAGTAATTCTTTTTTTCAGTCTGAAAAAGGGGTGGTAGGCCAAATCCATTTGGGAACCTCTCACCTAGAGTGTGCCCTTTATTGACTTAGAGTTTCGAAATGATCCCTGATTCTAAGACCAATACCTTCTGCCTACTTTCTAACAAATCTGCCTCTTACATTCAAGGGAATTGTCTATTTTTGAGAGGATAGTCCTTAGAATCATTGAAACTTAGTTCATGCGGAGTAAGGTTTACCTAAGGGCTGGTAAATTTCGACTTTCTCAAGTGACTCTTTCATGGCCAGCCCTGTTGGAGACACCAAACCCAGGCAGCCCTGAAGCTATCTAGCAGCTAACTAAGCAAGGTGGGCAGACTCAGGTGTAAGAGAAAGATGGCCTTGCTGGGTTACAATGGAAGCTTCTAGAGAAAACACTCAAAATTTCAGGGAGTCAATACATGATGTCTCTTTTATTCTTGTTTTTTTTTTTTTTTAAGCCAAGATAAGATACGTTGGATGAGACATGAGGAAGCCTATGTGGGTGTGGGTATGTGGATTTTAGAAATATTTATTATCAAAATGTTTACTATTATTTAATTTTATTTTGAATCACACTGGTCATCCATCATCATCTTGCCTTGTTCTCTTGGTTTATAATTTCATTAAGCTTTAGTTAGAAAGCACCTGTGAAATGAATAGGCTCCTATTAGTGTTTAATGTAAAATTATTACCATTGCCATCAAGTTGATCCCAACTTAGGGTGACCGCATGTGTGTCAGACACATAGGGCTTTCCATGACTCATCTTTTGGAAGTAGATTCCCAGGCTTTGCTTCATAAGTGCCTCTGGGTGGACTTAGTTTGTTGGACACATTAACTTTATATGTAATCCAGGGACTCAAATATAGATATTAATACTATACCCCATCCTAAGGTAACTACTGTGTAGATAAATTCTTTCACTTACTCTATCTATCTAGATAAGATAGGCTGGATGAACAGTCTGGAGGAGAAAACAATAGGACTGATGGTTCTGGGGAGACATGGGAGATGGGGAAGTGGGGGAAAGGAGGTGGTGTTGACCAACTCAGGGAACAACAAATGATTAAAAAATCAGTAACAAGATGGGTGTGAGAGGCCTGATAGGGATTAATCAAGAGTAATGTAACAGAAATTACTGAAACCCAAAGGGAGGCCAAGCATGATAGTGGGACAAGAGGAAAACAAAAGGAAATAGAGGAAAGAATTGACAGCAAAGGGCATTTATAAACATGTAAATATAGAGGGACATAGGTGAATATATTTACATATAATGATGGCTAAATAGATCTATGTGCATATACCTATAGGGTTAGTATTAAGACAGCAGATGGGCATTGGGACTCCACTCAAGTACTTCCTCAATGAAAGAGCACTTTGCTCTATTAAATTGGCATTCCATGATGCTCACCTTCCCGACATGATTACTGAAGACAAATGTGTTCATAAGCAAAAGTGCTGAAGAAAGCTGATGGTGCCTGGCTATATCCAGATATAGCGCCTGGAGTCTTAAAGTCTTGAAAGTAAACAAGCGGCTATCGAGCTCAGAAACTACAAAGCCCACATGGAAGAAGCACACCAACTTATGTGACCACGAGGTGTTGAAGGGAACAGTATCAGGCATCAAAGAACTGAAAATTACATCTTTATAAATGAGGGGGAGTACAGATTGAGGACCCAAAGCCCAGAAGTCGTAGGAAGAAGATGAGCCAGTCAAGGTACAGTGTAGCAACAATGAAATTTGCAACTGTCCTCTGGTTCTTAAATGTTATCTCCCACCCACTATCATGATACCAATTTTACATTACAAGTCCATCTAGACCAGGAGATGTACACTGGAGCCGGGAACATGGGGAATTCAGGACAGATGAACCCTTCAGGACCATTGGTGAGAATAGTGATACTGGAAGGTGGAATAGATAGAAAGGGGAAACCAATTGCAGGAATCTACATATAACCTCCCTGGGATATGGACAACAGGGAAGTGGGTGAAGGGACACATTGGCCAGTGTACGATATGGCAAAATAAGAATAATTTGTAAATTATTAAGGGTTTGTGAGTGAAGGGGAGGGAGGAGGGAGGGAAAACATGGGGAGTTGATACCAAAGGCCTAAGTAGAAGGAGGATGTTTCGAGAATGATGATGGCAATAAATGTAAAAATGTGATTTGCATACAATTGATGTATGCATTGATCATGATAAGAGTTGTATGAGCCCCCAATAAAATGATTAAAAAAATTCTTTCGCTGATATGATACACATGTTGAATACATAAAGACTATGGAGCTGGACTTTATAGAGAAATATGCAACTTCAGGATGGGAGGTGGACTCATTAACCACTTACAATATGCAGGTGACATGACCTTGGTAGCTGAAAGTGAAGATGCCTTGAAGCACTTTACTAACTAAGGTAAAAATAATTATACCTCGATGTAATGAAAATGAAAAGTTCTTACAATTAGATTAATAAACATTTTGATAAATGATGACGAAATTGAACTTGTCAGGGGTTTTCTTCTCCCTGAGCCACAGGCAATAGTCATAGAAACCACAGTCAGAAGTTCAAATGCCATATCTACATGGGAAACCTGCTGCAAGAGACCATTTTAAAATGTTTCAAGGCAAAGAAGTCACCTTGCGGACTAAGGTAGACCTGACAGAAACCTTTCTGTTTTCACTGGTCTGAAATTAGGGTACAATAAAAAGACTAGCGAATTCACTCATCCACGTTGCAGTGTTGGTGGAGAATATTAACTATATCGTGGACTGCCAGAATAAGAGTTACCATCTCAGAACCCCCCAGACAGTCCGACCATGTCCTGTAGAGTTGGGACGGGTTGGACAACCTCTTCCATGTCTTCGAACGAAGCATGACAAAACTTCAGTTTGCTTATTTTGTATGTGTTATCAGGAGGGCCAATCACTGGAGAAAGATGTCTTGCTTTGTAAATAGAAGGCCAGTGAAAAGGAGGGAGTCCCACCATGAGATGCATTGATAGCTTGGGTATGACAGTGGGTCCAAATTTAGCAGCAATTGTGAGGCGAGCTTAGGACCGGACAGTCTTTCATCCTTTGATCCAGAAGGGTTCTGTAAGTTGGAACCAACTTTGTGGTACCCAACAGCAACAATGTCCTAAGAACAGCGTGGAAAGCCGCCAGGGGGCCTACCTGAAACCCATCATGCTATACTGTGTTTCTTTTCTGCAGTAGAAGAATGTCTTTTATTTTCTGTTTTCATTCTGCCAGGGTGACGTTGAGAAGCCAAATCAGCATGTTCCTCAGCTAATGATCCCTTTTGTCCCAACTCCCAGGTCCAAGTTCCTTGATGCCACCTTAGATAAAATGTGCTATTTTCAAAGTTCTGTAAGATAAGGGACCCCTGGTGGTTTAGTAGTTGCAGTTGGGCTGCTAATGACACGGTTGTCAAGTTGAAACCATCAGACAAGTCTTTCTACTCCTGTAAAGAGTTACCATCTCAGAACCCCCACAGACAGTTCTACCATGTCCTGTAGAGTTGGACAATGATTAGATGGTCATGAGTTAGGTTTGTTGTGGGTTCTTTTTTTCAGGGGGAGTGTAATAGAAGGAGGCATGCTGCTGCTGTAGTTTAGGTATTGGGCTGCCAACCATAAAGTCAGCCATTCAAACCCATGAGCCTCTCTGTGGGAGAAAGAGGAGACTGGTTCCATAAAGATTTACATTCTCAGAAATCCTTTCTATGTCAGCGAGGACTCCAAGTTGGTGGATTTTACTCTAGGTATAAGAAAAGACATTTATTTGTAAAATTTTCTTGGCTGTGGTCTTTTATTTATTTATTTTTAAATCATTTTATTGGGGGCTCAGACAACTCTTATCACAATCCTCACATCCATCCATTGTGTCACGCACATTTGTACATTTGTTGCCATCATCATTTTCAAAACATTTTCTTCCTACCTGAGCCCTTGGTATCAGCTCCTCATTCCACCTCCTCCCACCTCCTTTTCCTCATAGGTCCTTGATAATTTATTATTTTTTCATATCTTAAGCTGTCCAATGTCTCCCTTCATGCACTATTCTGTTGTCTGTCCCCCCAGGGAAGGGGTTATATGTAGATCATTATGATCAGTTCCCCCTTTCCCCTGTACCTTACCCTTACCCTCCTGGTATCACTACTCTCTTTATTAGTCCAGAGGGGGTTATCTGCCCTGGATTCCCTATGTTTCTAGTTTTTATCTGTACCAGTGTACGTGGTCTAATGTAGCTGGATTTGCAAGGTAGAATTGGAATCATGATAGTGGGGACAGGAAGCATTAAAGAACTAGAGGAAAGTTGTATGTTTCATCAGTGCTATACTCTACCCTGACTGGCTTGTCTCCTCCCCAGGACCTTCTACAGATGGAGACCCCAGCTTTGGGTCTCTACTCTGCTCTCCCCCTCATTCACATTGATAGGACTTTTTGTTCTTTGATACCTGATATCTGATCCTATCAACACCTCTTGATCACACAGACTGCTGTGCTTCTTCTATGTGGGCTTTGTTGCGTCTCAGCTAGATAGCTGCTTGCTTACCTTCAATATTCTAAAACCTCAGATGCTGTGGCAGTCATGTGCTTATATTAATTTCATGATTAAGATATAGGGGTGGATTCTAGCCTGTTAATCCGGAGATAGTCATTGAGTAGCCAATGAGGCGTCCTTGTGGGCATGGCTTTCTCCTGAGACTTTTGGGAAATCTCGCGATATTTCCCACATGGAGATGAGACGCTATCTCCCCAGTTGGTGGGAGTTAGTCTCAGAGACAACGAACTACAGACAAGACAAGATGGCAGCATCTGAGGAGCTGAAGGAGCCAGAGGAGAAGCCACATGGCCTTACTCTGAAGCTGGAGAAGCTACGTGGAGAGCCCTGCCAGCGCTGAGTTGCCTCTACTATCACTGGATGCTGCCGATGGACCCTGAGCCCTGGAAGCGAGGAACCATGGGGAGACCCCTGCCAGCGCTGAGACTCTGCACCCACTGGCCTGTGACCTCGTGAGTCAAAAGGAGACGTTATAGACTGGTACCAGGCATATGAGCTAATATTGGACTTATGATGTTGAACTGGATTGGGTTGGAATGTTTTCTTAATGTCCTATTCCTCTAGTATATAAACCTTTTCCTTATATCTATATCGTGTCTATAGGTTTGTTTCTCTTGTTTACCCAGACTAACACAGATGCTATCTTTCGATAGCCAGGCACCATCAGCTTTCTTTACTACTTTTGTTTATGTACCCACATTTTCTTCAGTGATCATGTCGGGAAGGTGAGCATCATGGAATGCCAGGTAAAGAGAACAAAGTGTTCTTATGTTGAGGGAGTACTTGAGTGGAGGACGAATGCCCATCCACTACATTATTGCTAAACCAATCGATATATGCATATAGATCGATTTCCCCATCATCATATATAAATATATTAGCATGCACATGTCTGTATTTAGACCTTTATAAATGTCCTTTGCCTCCTGGTGCTGTCCTCTATTTACTTTTACTTTCCTCCTGTCCCAATATCATGTGTAGCCTTCATTTGGGTTTCAGTAATTCCTGTCGGTTACATTGCCCTTGATCAAGCCCTACCAGGCCTCCCACACACCCCTTGCCATCAATTTTGTATCATTTGTTGTTCCCTTGTCCCCAGGTTTGTTAACACCCACTTCCTTTCCCGCACTTTCCCCTCTCCCGTGTCCTCTCGGAACTGCCGATCCTGTTGTTTTATGGGCACTTCATCCACCATCAATTTTAGAACATTTTCTTCTTCCATGTACTCATTGTTATTCATGTAATTTTTTTTCAGTTTTGGCAAATATATGCACAACAAAACATTTCCAGGGAAATTATTTTTAGGTACTAACTTTAACAAAGGAAAATCAATCATACCCAATGGTAGAAAAGGTTGCATGAATCAATAAAAATATTCACTATGATGAATCGTTAGCAAGCACAGAGTGGAAAAATGACAGAATTGGAGTTTTAAGTAGGCACATTTGGGGGTACTATTTTGAAATGCTTAAGAGTCACCAAAAATTAAAGAAAAAAAAGAGTCACTAGATATTATCTTGACTTCTGTTTGACCCATAGAAAAAGTCTACATTTGGGTTGTATTTTTTTTTCTCAACTCATTACAACAACCAGTGTATTACATAACTCTTGACTTTTCAGGGCAAGACATTTAGCTTGGAAATACTCTTGTTGATGGAAAAATAATATTTACCCTCTCTGCCTCCCTCTACCCTCCTTTTCTTCTATCTAGCCCATCTGAATGCTTTTATGTATTCATTTTTTGAACTTTCCCCCTTATCTAGAATGTCCATCGAAACAAAATGATGCATAGCCCTGATAAGGGAGACCAGAAGCACTGTTTCCCTTTAACTGTATAAAAAACATTAAAGATTCTCTTGTTTTGCTTCTTATTTTATGTTTATAAAAGAGGAGAATAAAATGTCAGAGACAAAAAGGATAGCCCTTTTGAAGCATAAGTATGCAACCGCATACCCACTGACACATTCATTAGCCTTAAGATAGTCATCTAAGCTCCCGCGGGCTTTGGGAGTTCCTCTGTCCACAGTGGGAATCATTACATTCCAAATGTGAAGTGGGCACTGCTAAAGGCGTGGAGCTTTATGTGGCGAACACCTCGAGGTGCGAGACGAGACAGCGCAGGGCCTTGTTTGAGCTGCGCTGAGCAGTACATGATGTGCGAACTGTTGCTGCCAGATCTGGTGGCTCTGGTTTTCTGACCGTTGGAGACCTGGTTCCATAGATCGGCACATAATTGCATCTCTTACTGACCTAAGGAACGAAGGTCATCAGTAGAAGGAGGGAGAATGCAACTTCCCTGGGAACGAGGTGCTGCTCATTGGCAGAACATTTTCTCTATGGCTGAATGTTTGTTTCCGCCACGTTGTTATTTGGCTAGACCTGGGACATCAAAGGAGGAAGAGGGCTGGCTGTTGGCTCTTTGTTCTCTCATTTCTTCCCTTTCCTTCTGCACACGTCGTGCCCCAAGCTCCCTTTCCAATGTGACTTGGTTTCAGGACCCCAGGAGATGAGAGCCTGTAAAGGACAAGGAGGGGAGCGGGAAGACATGTTCCTAACTTCCTGGCCATTCAGTGTTGCAGTTGTGGAGAGAGGTTATTTCATGCCATGGCTTTATCTTCTCCATAGGTCCAGCTCCCTGAATGCTTTTGTGTATTCATTTTTTGAACTTTCTCCTTTATCTAGAATGCTCATCTAAACGAAATGAGACATAGCTCTGATATGGGAAACTGGCCAGCCATCTTTTCTATGGCTCCAGACCTAACTGGGCAGTCAGGTATACTTTACTCCTGGAAGGAGCACCCACCCTTTTCAGCACTTTAAAGGGGTCTTGTGCCGCAGATTTATCAAGGCAGTGCGCTGTTTTGCTGCGTCCGTGAGCATTGATTGTGGGTCCAAACCAGATAAATGCTTTGGGCAATTTCTGTGTTTTCTCCATTTATTAGGAAGTGGACTATTGATACAGTTGTAAGGATTGGGGTTTGCTTTAAGCTGAGTTATAATCCACCCTGGAGATTGGAGTGCTTGATCTTCATCGCCAAGTTCCTCTCATCCTCCTCGCCTTCTGCAATTAGCCACCTCTTCCTCCCTGACCTTGCCCTTTATTAGTTCAGTGTTTACCTGACAGTGATAACAGGTCTAAGGTGTACCTTTAAAGAAGCAAAACAAAACAAAAAGCCCTCCAAGCTCACTGTCATAAGGACCCCATAGGGCAGAAGCGAACTACCCCTGTGGGTTTTCCAGATTATAATCCTGGGTTTCATCCTTTCACCCATCCGGGTCTTGGTCCGGCCCGTAAAACAAGAGGTGATTTTTCAGGTGGCTTTGGGCCCTTGCAAGAGTCTTTTCCCAATCAGTCCATTGGAATAAATCTGACTCTCCATTCATCTCAGCAGTTTCAAAATGCTGTTTAGAATAATTAAAGTAACACTAAGAAAGGCTTGAAAAGTAATCAACGAAATTGTGAATATCTCCCATAATGTCGCTTGCGTGTGGCAATCTGCTAAAAAAATTTTTAAGCTAATAAAAGACAAATACCGAATGAACGCTTTTTAAGAAAGCAGCTAAGGAGACATCGTGGCAACTTTCCAAAGGCTGCTAAAGCTTTCAGTCTGCTCCTCCCAGCTGTTCCTTTTCCAGGTGCTCCCGGGCCTGCGGGAATCTGACACGGCAGCAGACGAATGCCTCGCTCCCTCTGCCATCATTACCGCCTTTTCCTGAAAGTTAGAAGCTCACACCAGGAAGAGCCCTGGTGGTTATGTCTCATTTATCTCCAGTCATCTACTTCCTAATTGAAAATTTCTCATCCATATAGTTTTCAAGAAAGAGCTGAAACGCCAAAGAAGTGCGGCCAGCCACAGAAAGCCCAGCAGGAAGTGGGGAGAACGCTGTTAGATTGAAGGGTCTCGAGGAAGGACACAAAAAGATATGTGTATACAGTGTTCAGGAGGAAACGAATGTGCTCCGTGAATTCCCCCCCACCACCACCACCACCACCACCACCGCACCATCGTAAAATGGGTAGGGGTGGGGTGGAATAGAGCTTAAGCTTTAGTTGAAAGTTTCTTTTAATTTTACATTGCTTACCTGATCTGGGAATAAAGAACCAGGATTCATTTCTTGTTCTTGTTAGTGGTCTATATTTAAGTATGTGAAAGCTAATTCTTGATATGTTTTTGTGGATATTGAGAGAGTTGTCCTTTGACATGCTCAAGAATATACCAGAAATTTTCAAGCATTCCTGATTAAAGTCTGTGACAGGAGTTGCCTCTCAGTAAATCACCCTTACTTGTGAAAACTTTGTTCATTTGACAACTTTCATGATGTGTAATCCGTTACTCTCACATTCAAAGACCATTTCACGAAGTAGTTTAGAGCCAAGAGGCAGGGTGGGGGCTCAGGGTGGATCCCAGCCGGCCCTTCAGAAGCAGCTGCATCATGTTTTATGCAGATGTGAAGTTTTATGGTGTTCAAATTAGATCACAAATAGAAAGTTGTGTTTCAAGTTGGGGAGATGAGAGGATTTTTTTTTTCTCCTAAGGTATGAGGGATGGTTGTTTGTTTTGCGCTATGTAAGTTTTTGACCCTTACTGATGGTAGCTGATGAAGAGCAGAAATTGAATGAAAGGTGGAAGCCTGTTTGCCCTTAGGTTTGCAATTCTCTCTTCGTAAAGCCATGCGGTCATGATTATATGCTCACCTCCAAAGCCTGTTTTTTCTTTCTCTTTTTTTTTCTTCCCCATCAATCATCAAAATAACAACAAGCCTAATTTAGGTCCCTTGTATTTTCTTCAAAACTCTCTCAACATGTTTTGTATACGCTGGACTTTCAATAAGCATCATCTGTCAGTCAGCACCATTTAGGGAGTGCTGCTTGCTGTGTGTACCTGAAAGAGGGAAGCAAAATGAAAGTTCTCAAGGGAATGGACAGACTCCAGGTGGTTTTCCCCTCATATTTCTGGTTCACAGTCTCCACAACTCACTTGTCAGAGCAGGGGAAAAACATGCTGACATTTCCCTGTGTAGTTGGTGCCCACAAGACCTGCACAAAGCCAAAGCCAAGTTTAGTCAGTCCTCATCACAAAGTACATACCAGTAAGTCCCTGAACCAGGACCTCCTCGGTCGCCTGACAATCCCACAACCCAAAGAAGTAGTTGCAAGCTCAACAGAAAGCTTCAAGAACCCTGTTCCAGCACAACCAGCAGTGTCCATTCTGTTAGGTAGTATCCAAGCAATTAAAAAGAACAGCAAAGGCAACTACCTTGGCGTAGACTCCGACTCATAGGACAGACAGAACTGTGTCTCATGGGGTTTCCACAGTAGACTCTTTGTGGAAGCAGACCAGTGCATCTTTCTTGATAGATTCAAACTCCCAACCTTTTAGTTAGCAGCCCAAAGTGTACTCATGTGCCATCAGACCTTCAGGTGCATGTCATAGGCAGTTCTTAAATATCTGAAGCATTTCCTTGGCCCTAGGCATTGTCTACACGCAGAATGTAAGTGACCTTTGAATGGCTTCCCGCAAAGTGCTTTTTGTTTTTTAAGATGTTCATTATGATTATTTTACATTTAAGAATAAAATAAGCGAATACAGAACAGTGATCTTTTTATCCAACTTAAAAAAAATCACTGTCACTGAGTCGATTGTGACTGATGGCAATATCATGTAAGAGACATAGGTCAAGACAGGCCTTCCCAGGCAGAGTCACCGTCTGTGGGCCCGACTCCTCTTTTAGGTGCCCTCATGTCCGTCTTGGATTTGAATGCACTTCAGAATGAAACACCGCCCACCTGTTCCTGTGCCGTCCTCACCATTTGTAATGTGGTAGCCCATGGTGCAGCCACTGTGTCCCTGCCTTTCATTCAGGATCCTTTTTTCCCTGCCCCTCTACTGTAGCAAGCATGATGTCCTTTTCCATGGACTACTCTCTCCTGATAATATGTCCAAAGTACATGAGACGAAACCTTGCCATCCTGGCTTCTAAGGAACATTCTGGTTGTGTTTCTTCCAAGACAAATTTGTGGGTTCTTATGGCATTCCACCATTTTTTTCAATATTCTTTACATAGACCATCATTCAAATGCATCAATTCTTCTTTCATCATCCCTTTTCAGTGTCCAACTTTCAAATGCATATAGTGGGGTATACCACCCCCCAAAAAAACCCAAATGGAATTGTGGCAGGCAGACCAGAGCTTTCATTTTTCCCATTAGACGGACATCCAGGAACTGAGTTAGTGCACCTAGTGGCATTGCCTTGGAAGGTTTTTTGATCACTGTGAATTTTTTTTTCATGACAGAACAAATCTGTCCTTGAACCATTTTTGAAATTCAGGTGGGATGTAGTCAAAGTTTGAGTGTGGCCCATGGAGACTTGTTTTAATTTTCTTCGGCTTTAACCCAAGCATATATGAGAATGATGATGGTCCCTTATACAGTTAGCCCCTGGCTTCATTTTGCCTGCTACTACTGAGATTCTCCATCGTTTCTTCCCACAGATGGAGTTAACTGGATTACCATGTATTCCATCTGCAGAAGTCCACATGTATCGGTGTCATCTATGTCATTGATAAACAGTCATTTCAATGAAGAAATTGTGGGTCTTGCAAAATTCCATCGTGTGATCTCCAGCTGAGTTTCTAGCTTTTGCATTCCGGTTGCCAAAATTTGTCAGCACATCTTTACTCCTGGAGTTGCTTAAGATTCCCCAAGCCCTTCCACAATTTTTTCCATCGCTTCCTAAATTCTTTCAACCTAAAGGAGTCTGAGAGAGAAGGTGCTTGCTGCTTACCTCTCAGTATATTATATACTACTTTGGCCCACACCTTTTAAACATATGACTAGATATTTAAAATTGTTAGAGAAAATTGTATGACTGCTGAGTCCTGCACCATGCAAGAGAGTTCACAAAGCTGGGTGGTGATGTGTATAGCAAGAGGCTCACGGGGAAGTGCTCGGAATTGTACAGGGAGTGCTCACTCGGGGTGCAACCAGTCATTCCGTGGGACTGTTCCTTCCCAAGAGAGGACATAAAAAAGCCTCATTTGAGTCCAGAAATTATGAAAGCAACTGGACAGCTACTTCTAATTAAGTGGTGCCTTTGGATCAGAGTTTCACCGTAACAACTTTGAAAGTTTAATGGAAAGTCAAGAGCAACACCATTTTTATTGTTGCCCTCAACCTTCAAAAATGTTGCCCTGTACCTTGAGCCTCTAGATTCCCATCCGTCCTGAAATATAGAAAGTAAACAGATGCTAAAACCTCAGAGGTTTTGACTACTTCATGTCCTTGCCGTTAGATACTCAAGTCCTTTCATCGCATGTGCTGAGCATTTGTCGGGGCCCCGTGTTGTTCCTTTCAAACCAGATTTCCAAACTGCTGCCTTATTAGAAAGCAGCCCCTCCCCACTTATTTAGGTTTCTGAAAACCTTACTTTCATTTCTTATAGTTGTTGAAATTCTGTTGAATTTGAAAAACCTCTCTTCTCTCTGTCACCCCCAAATAAACCACTCTCATTAACACATGTATGTCAATATTTTTAGACATTACCCAGGTTGCCAGATACCTGTAAAATGTATGCGCTCTCGAGCTCCCTCCCCACGGGTCCCTCCTCTCCGCATGTTCTCTGCACCGTGCTTCAGATCGTTCGTCGCTGTACACTTGGGTGTCTGGCTTTCTTGGCTGTGATACAAATGGAAGCCTCAGCTATCTCGTGGCCATATGTTCTTCTTGCATATGCCATGTGATTTCCAAGAATGAGAAATTCAGAACCTCTTTCGCGTCTCCGTTGAAGATGGATGGCTCAGAATGCGCAATCTGGGCAAGCACAATGCTGCCTTATTTCTGTTTACCAAAAGCATTTTGAGGAATTTAGCTCCGGTTTTGATTGCCAATTCACTCCTGGCAGACTCATAAACTACAGAGCGAGAAGGGCCCTCTGCTCTCGCCTGGTGAAGGAGCCAGATAAAGGAGGGATTAGAACCATGTTAAAATCCTTCTAGAGGCAAAGCGGAGAACATCTCCAGCAGCTTCTCTTGAGGCTCCGAAAAGGTTAATCGTAGCTGCTCTTCTCAAGGCCTGAAAAGCACTCTTTTCTGTATCAAAAAGAATCTAAGGAAATGAACTGGTAGCGTTTTTTTTTAAAGTAATATGTTCCCTGATGTGTATTCTGAAATAGGACTGGGGTGGGATGTTCTTCCCTTAATTTTTAAGCTCTGTAAAGGCAGACTTGAGATTTTACGTGTTTGCTGAGTGTCCAAAGTGTGTACGTAGGCCCCCTAATAGGCACTGATGATAATGTTGATGGAACGTACCCAATCGGAGCTTCCATTTCTGAAGAATGAAGCCCTTGTCTAAAAGGTGTCTGTGTCTTATCTTCACCAGGGTCCCATAATACCGACTCTAGCGGATGGTGTAATTCTCCATCAACTCCTCTATGTGCAAATTCCTAAGAGAATTTTTTTTGGATGATTCAATCTATTGGTATGTTCCACTAATCTTCCTATCTGAAGTGATATCAGAGACACAGTTAATGAGTTGCAGCTCTCAAATAAGTTGCTACAATTGGACCTAAAAGGCTTTTCTCAGGCAAGTCCAGATATCCACTTTCCCTTATCGGCCTGGCTTTCAGGGCCTTCGAGAGAACAAATGGCTGGTCCTTTTCCAAAGGAGCTGATTTTCCTATCTGATGCTTTTGTTCCCCTGGAAAGAAAAGCAAAAATGAAAACTGTTGTCTTCCCCGAAGGATATGGAATCCAGAGCAAACCGGAGCTGGTGGGTTTCTTTTGTAGTGGCTCCTATCCACATGAATAGGATGATTACTGAATTTCCAAAGTGTGCCTTAGACGTGGGCCATTCCTTTGACATGCTGAGCAAAACGAAATGGAAAGACATCAAATGTGGGATGTCTCCAAGCCTTTCCGAAGGGATCTGTCAGGACTTCATTTGCTGGATGCAACACCTTTGTGCCTCCTGAGTGTGGTGACAACCTTTGGGAGGCATGGGGTCTTCACCTAGCATTTCCCTGCTTTTCAACAGAATTCCCTTTCCCTTTGTTTTTCTTTCAAAATATTCTAGATGGTAGGTGACTGGGCAAGTTAACTAGCTAATAATGAAAACTTTATGGGGGCTTCATTTTCCATTTTTCTCCCTGTGGGATTTGGAGGAGCCCTGGTGGTATTTAGTGGACAAAGAAGGCTGCCCGTTTGCTCCCTCCAGCAGCTCCACGGAAGAAAGAGGTGGCAGTCATATCTATAAAGGTTCACAACCTCGGAAACCCAGCAGGCCGCTTGTACTGTGTCCTCTCGGGGTGCTTTGCACAGAGTCAACTCAAAGGTTACGTGTGCCTGGGGCCTCCATCTTGACTCCTTACCTTGATGCAGCTCAACTAAACTCAAGATGTCTTCTCAATCAACGTTTTTCTAGATGTTTCTAGAATGTCTGCTTTGTCAAAAGAGATCCTGACTGATGGACTCTCCATCTGTGTCAGACTTAATGTTGTGACCACTTTGGGGAAGCGCGAGATTGCTAGAGCTTCTGCCTGATGGGCCTCGATTGGCTCAGACCTCCCAGTTTTTAGTTAGCAGCAAATGGGTAGTCACTGTTCAAACCACCCGAGACGTCCCAATATGACATGAAACCACCCACTGCCATCAAGTCAATCTCAACTCAGAGCCACTCTCCTTAGGGTTTTTGACACCGCAGATCTTTGCCAGAACAAAGCAGCCTCCTTTTTCTCCCACAGAGTGGCTTGTAGATGTAAACCTTGCAGTGAGCACCCTCAGGCCTAATCCACAGCCTCCTTGCAAAATGCTCTCCGCCATCAAGTCACTCATGTAGTCCACAGAACCCTTACAGTCACCTGGCTAGTCAAAAGTGAACTGAGCAATAAAGCTGTTACCTTTTAGTTCAGGGCTGTGAAACCCATAGCATATAATAGCTTAGTTAGGACCATGCTTAAAGAAGATGAGAACATGAGTCTTACAGCATCATCTCATCCGTGAAAATGCATGGTGCATTTTCTATATATATATATATATGTATGTGCATGTATATGCACAATATACATGTATATGTTTTTGTGTGTGTGTGTATATATATAAGACTGCTCTTCTTAAATCAGCCTCATTCCAAAGAAAAGAATAAATGTGATGGGGATCCATATTTAAAATTGCTTCCTCTCATTTTCATACTTCAAAGAATCAACAGTGTGGCAGCCGGAATGATGAGCAGGTCTCTTATTGGTTGCATCATCAAATAGCGGCCTTCAGAAACATTATATTCTTTGTAAAGTAAAAGTGTACATGTTATTTAAAATGTCTAAGGGTTACCTGCCAGGGTGACATATTTATGATATTAACAATACTTTATTGTGTATGGGGGATGCTTTTGCAGAAAACTAGTTTCCATTTTAGCTATTTCTACATGCTGTCAGTGGCATTGATTCTATTTCACACACTGAGTTGGCTTTCTTGCTGTCCCTGTTCTGGCTCTTCTTCCAGTGGGAGCCTGCTTTCCCGGCTCTTTTTGGCCTTCCAAGGCATCTTAACCATTTAGTGTCATAGAAATCGATTTTTTTTCTTTTGTCGATCATCATGATATTTATTTTATGAACCAGTATACCATTTATCCAAAAGTTGACTTCATGGAATAACTTTGGTTCAAAGTTTCACTAATATCTCAGGGTGATAGTTTCAATGAGTCTTCTGGTCTCAGCTTGTGCATTTTAAGTCTGTGTTTTTTAGAATTTTGAATTATGTTCCACGTCTTGCTTCCATTTTGTCAGGCTCCATTCATTGTGCTCCTGATCAATAGGTAATGATAGCCAGGTACCACCTACCTCTTCTGTTCTTCTGGTAGGCCAGTGGTTCTCAACCTTCCTAAGGCTGTGACCCTTTAATACCGCTCTCAGTCATAACATTATTTTCATCATTAAAGCATAGTGATTTAATCACAAAAAACATATTGTAAAATATTCATTTCTAATGAAAAATCAATGAAATTTTGTCTTGAAGTATGGTGAAGCATGGGTAACAGTCTTCATGCTAGGTACTTATTTGTGTGGGCGGACCTGCCTGAAGACAGAGGAGCAGTTTCAAGGTTCCTAAGACCATCGGAAATATTTTTTTTTCAATGGTCTTAGGTGACCCCTGTAAAAAGTGTGTTTGACCCCCAAAGGGGTCACAACCCAAAGGTTGAGAACCGCCCATAAATGCTTGGTCTTGTGGACAAAGTTTCATCTTTGAGTCTTTGGCTTTCTCCAATTTCTTTTACTGCACACGCATCAAGTCCAATAATTCTGTCTTAGATAGGCAAGCTTTTAAAATCTGAGGTGCTATGCACCCAGCTATGATTTAAAATATAAATTTTATGTACTATCTTATGCAAT
This sequence comes from Nesogale talazaci, assembly GCA_004026705.1. NCBI lineage: Eukaryota > Metazoa > Chordata > Mammalia > Afrosoricida > Tenrecidae > Nesogale > Nesogale talazaci. The sequence goes on along the minus strand of PVJH01011721.1, from coordinate 43,183 downwards.
TTGATTGAATAAGGTTGTGACCCTAAGCCTACAGATTTTGTAAACCAATCCCACAAGATGTTTAATAAGTATTTGTGTTTCACCCCCTGTATACTTTTATTGTATATATAACAAGACTACAGTTTTGTTGGTTTTTGAAAAAATTATAAATCATTTTATTGGGGGCTCTTACAGCTCTTATAATAACTCACACATGAATTGCGTCAAGCACATTTTCCCCCTTCCTTTTATTTATAAAGTACACAACTCCTCCAGATACAGACACAAACGCACATTCCCAGGAGCCCACAGAGAGTAAAACAACAGGGGAACAGAAGAAAGCCTACTTAACTCCAGCCTCTTAACTCTACGCACCCCCAACTCGAAAATCCTTAAGGATATGTTTCCAGACACCTAGCTCTCCCCTTAGACAACACACAGAGATCCTTGTGGGGTGGTCTCACCCCACCCATGAGGCAGAATGTGCCAAGCACATTTTTACACATGTTGTCATCATCCTTTTCAAAACATATTCTTTCTATGCGAGTCCTCTTTTTTTCCCTCCATGCCCCACTCTCCCAACCTTGTGAACCCTTGTTAAATTAGAAGTTATTATTATTTACATATCTTATGCCATCCTCTCTCTCCCTTCACCTATGTTTCTGTTGTTTGCTGCCCCCACCCTTTCCTCCTACCCACATGGTATCGCTAGTTACTCCCATTATTGTTCCTGAGGGGTTTATCTGTCCTGGATTCCCTGTGTTGAAAGCTCTTATCTGTACCAGTGTAAAAGCACGGGTCTAGCCAGATTTGTAAGGTAGAACTGGGGTCATGATATTTTGGGAGGAAGGGACATTCAAGAACTGGAGGAATGTTGTGTGTTTCATCGATGCCATACTGCACCCTGGGATGACTTGCCCCATCCTTGTGACTCTTCTGTGAGGGGATGTCCAATTAAGACTACTATTTTTTTTGAGGGGGGCATCATTCCCCCAGGTGGTGGGAGTAGGAGGCCCAGCCTTTGCTCCGTGGAGCTGGAATCGAACCTCCATCCCAGTGGGCCGCAGTCCTGCGCACAGCCACTGTGCCACCAGGGCTCAGCCCAAGACTACTATTTTAATTCTCCTTCTATTATTTTCTCATTGTTTATGAATATACTGAAGTCTTGAGCGGGTTGGTGACTGTTGAGAATCTCACCCCTTCCTTGTGTTTCTCTGCTGCCATTTTCATCTCCTTGCTTGTAGTTACTGTCTTCCTCACTCGAGCCACCCACCCAAGCCTCCTGTGGCTTAGTCTTTTAACACAGTGCCTACTACTCAATCCAGTTCCCTTGAAACACACTAAATAGAAACCAAAGAGCACCCTGCCTACCAAATCTTAAGCAGTCCTTATAGGTCTCTTCCTGCTTCCTCTTGTTAGATTTGGGAGTTCTGGGCACCAGAGACTGCTGGAGGGCAGGGGCGGGAGTCAGGAACTGAACCCCTCTTTGGTTTTTGATATGAGCAGCTCATCTGGTTACAGTCTCTGAGCATCTGCCTCCCCTTAGATCTGCTCCAGACATGAGATTCCCCAAGAAAAGTGAATATAGATAAGGTCGGTGTTGAGCCAAGTACTTGGAGCCATGAGCTCTGTCTTTACCATGGATAATCTACAGTCTTACAGGGAAGAGGAGACCTTAACAACTAATGAGAAAATGAATCAGTGAAAATGTGTCAGTCTGGCTGGCTGTCTCTCTGTGCATATTCAAGGTCCTATAGAAGAAGATGGGCTTTTATAGAGAAGAGCAGTCAGATTAAGAAGAACGCTGCAGGGTGAAGATTCCTCCATGGCATAGCATAGACAGAGCACACTTGAAGGCATATTGATTCTATGTGTTGGGCCCAAGTTATATAGAGGTCTTTTGCTTTATGATTTTTCTACCCTAGTTGCATCGTGAATCTTTGGAGGACAAGTACCAAGCCTTCCCTTCCTTGTATCTCATACTAACTTTGCTCAGATAAGAAGATCAAGAATGTTAGTAAATTTAATTTAGCAAATAATCAACCAATATCAGATTATAAAATGTAGAGTGGGGCGTGTTGTAATTTCTATCCCATTTCACTTTCTGGTGTATATGAATACACCAGAAATATCTGGCCTAAAGACTCCACAGAAGGGAAGAGAAAGATACACAGAGGAAGAAGAAAAGGAATTTACGATCTGTCTAAACCCTCAGGGCCTGTGACTTCATGGTGGGAGCGTTGTTTATAAATATATATAAATAATTGCACTCGAAGATGGTGTGAGTTCCGGCAGGGAGTGGTACACAGAGCCAGTTCCACGGGGGGATAGAGCAAAGGGTCTGCCGGACCTCACAGGGGTTGCAGAAATCGCATGGGCATTGGATCTTAAGCACAGAAGGGTGTATTTTTTTAATCATTTTATTGGGGGCTCATACAACTCTTATCACAATCCCTACACCCATCCATTGTATACAAAGCACATTTGTACATGTGTTGCCATCATCCTTCTCAAAACATTTCTTTTTCACTTAAGCCCTGGGTAATAGCTCTTCCTTTTCCCACTCCCTTCCTGCTCCCCCTCCCTCTTGAGCCCTAGATAATTTTGAAATTATTACTATTTTGTCATATCCTGTACTGTGCCTGATGTCTCCCTTCGCCCACTTTCCTGTTGTCCATACCCCAGGGAGGAGGTTATATGTAGATCCTTATAATCAATTCCCCCTTTCTACTCCACCTTCCCTCCATCCTCCCAGGATTGCCACAAACAGAGTGTATTTTTACTTGATAATTGTTCTAATTTATTTTTCTTGTTCAAAATATTAAAGGCCACGATGGCACAGCAGGTTAAGCACTGTAGGTTGGTGATTCAGAACTCTCCCCATGCCCAGCCACTCCTCAAGAAGATAATGAAAAATGTCAATCCTGATAAAGATTTACAGTCTTGAAAACTCTAAGGAACTCTTGTATCTTATACTGTAGGGTGTGAAGAATCAACTCAATGGTAATGGTTTTGTTGCTTTTTGTTTTTGTTTTAGTTTGGTTGGTTTCTGTTTTTGGTTTGTTTGTTCAGAATATACACACTTTCTACATGTATAATTCAGTATCGCTGATTACACTTTTCAAGTTGTGCAACATCCTAACCTTCCTTTTCTATATTATTCCCTCTCTCTGAACATAAATAACCTACGCCTATTATTCAGGGTTGATATTGTCAGCTTGATTCCATACTGATACTTCTTTTAAAAAGCAGAATATTCAAGACAGACATTTGCTACTGGGGGTGAGCTATTATTTGGTTTAAAGAAGACCTCAGGGAATCTTTCTGGGTTAAGATTTCAAGGTTGTCTCAGGACAGTAGTTCTGGGGTTTCATCCAGCCTAAATCACTGGAGAAAGTCTGGATTCCACTCCAAATTTTGGATTCTTTCTTTTATGTCCTACTGTTGATCAAAATTCTCCTATAGAATCTTTGATCAAAATGTACATGAACGATAGGTAGGCATCATCATGTTTTTCTGGTCCTGTGGAAAGAAAGAAACGTATTCACCGAGGTAGTAAGACATGCATTCCTTTCTTCCTCCTATTCCTGATTCTCCTTCAGCACAGACAGCAAGCAGTGGTTTTGTTAATTACCATCCAGTTGATTCAGACTGATGCCAACCCCATGTATCACAGTAGCAAGATTGTGACAGGCACTAATCTTTGCATATATGTATTCTAGCTCATTTGAACCTGAGAGAACCCTGTGAAACCCACAGAATTACTCTTCTTATAATGCTTATTGTCAGGAACTTGTCCAAAGTCAAACAACTAGTGACTGGTAAAGCAGGGGTTGGCTATAACTGGCTTCAGTCCAGTTAACTATTAACCTCAGTTGCCACCCACATGGAAACAGGGCAGAGGACTGTCTAAGAGAAGAATGCCTTGAGCAAAAGCTGAGAGGAGAAGGGCAGGTCTTGTTGAGGACGAATAAAGTTGGTTGGCCTCGAAAGTTGGGCCATAGAAAGTAGTGTTTTGAGAAATGGCCACTGTGTTTTGAATTGTAGATGCCCTGAGTACATCCTTGCTTCTTCACCTTAGCACTTAAACCAGAGTCTAACACACTGTATAATAATTTACCTGTTTACCATGTTGATTGTTATTCTCTCTGAAATAAAATGTGGGAGCCTTGGTATGTAATTGCATTCTGTTCTAGAACAGCTTTGGGCACATGCAAGATCCCTGGTGACCATCCACAGTTTCCTACCCCACACCTTCCTGAATCATCAGGTTTATTCATCCTCAAGACCTGTCTTTCCCATGCCAGCCTTTTGCTCAAGACATGGATTGAATCCAAATATTGGAAATGTCACAGCATTCTTTCAACAATCCATTTACTTCTTAGGGATTCCATGTATTCTAGGAATAGACCAATCATCTTTTGTTAAATCAATGTGTTCATGGATTCAGTTCTGCCCCTTGAAGCAATGAGTGTTATAAATATTATAGAGAACAGGTATCAAGGTATCAAAAAGGATTCTGTGGTCAAAAATGCCTTGTTCTCATTAGAATACCTCAAGGAATGGCTGCCTATGTGAACAGATAGCCCGATTCCTAGGGAAACAGAACCAGTAAGATATCTTCTATATATCATCTGTACAGATAGGAGGATACACTGTTTAAAATTTCTTGTCCAATTCATGCATGCATGGGTTTATTTCATATTAAATGTTTATCTACTTTAACTTTTTATTGTGAGTTGAGTGACTGTTCCCAGAGCAGATCAGTTTTCCATTCCAAAAAAAAATCCATACATACTTCATTTTATCTCTCTGATTACAGGCCCCACAGTGTAGCATCACTCTCCCCACCCACCCCCCACCCCTGTTCTTGCGGTTTAGATTCCTCCTCCTCCTTTCCTCAACATTCTGAAGTTTGTCCTCAGGGAAATCGGCCTCCCCCGCCCCCCAAGATCTCTAAGGGGTGCCCACCTCACTAGCTCTACTGTTCCCCTCGGAGACCGAGTGCTGTTTAACTGAAATGTGTGCCAGGAGAGCAGCTTCACTTTAGACCTAAAGAATTGCTCTACAGGGCCAGGAAGGTAAGTCTTTTTTCATCACTTTGGGATTTGCTCCACATTTTTCTCCCATGTGGTCTAAGATCTGTGAGCAGGATCCCTTTAGGGCAAAACATGTTGACACAAGTCTGTGATCAGTGAAGGGCCTTAGACAAGTTCTCTCAGTGATACACTATCTTAGTCTTCCCAGGACGACTTAAAAAGGAGGGGGGAGGGAGAAGAGGGCCTCTTAAAGCCATGACTTTCAAGGGGATCTGCTAAGCCAGTTAAACTCAAGGAGGCAAAAGCCAGCTCAGACAGTGATGCTGTCCTTTTGGAATTTTTTTTTGAATTCTTGGTAGTTTTTCAAAGGACATAGGAAGTTCCCAGAGTTTCTCTGGAAGTTTTCAGAAAATTGAAAAGTCCAGGCAACTTGCAACAAGAAAATGTTCCCATCATGACCCTCCCCGTCTTTGAGGGTAGCTAGAATTTCATTCGGGACCTTACCCCATCAGCCCCACAGCTACACTCCTGCCCCTTTAGATTTCCATTTGTCGCCCAAACCGCTGTGCTGGCTGGTGTGAACTGCAGGAGGCAGACTTGGTCAGAGGCACGCATCAAAAAGAGAATGGCTAGAAGCTTCCTGTGATTTTGTAGCAATACTTTTTATAATTTTTGAGGACCTATCAGTGGAGGATGTGCTTTATTTTAAGATTTAAAAATTTTTATTACTTCACAATTTTTTTTCCGTCAATTAGGTGGAGGTTTACATATCAGATCATCACTTTTTCACAATCATTTTATTGGGTCTATTACAGCTCTTATAACATCCCATACATCAATTATTCCAAGCATATTTCTGTATATGTTGCCATCATCATTTTCTAAATGTATACTTTCTGTTTGAGCCTTTGGTGTCAGCTCCTCTTTTTTCCTCCCTCCCTCCCCCCTTCATGAACTCTGGATAAATTATGAATTATTATTGTTTTCATGTCTTACACTGGCTGCTGTCTCCCTTTACCCATGTTTCCATTGTTCATCCCCTGGGGCTGGGGTGTATGCATTGATCATTGTAATCGAGGTTCTTCCTCCCCCCCCCCCCCCCCCCCCCCCCCCCCCCCCCCCATCTTCCTTCTTCCCTCCTGGTATGGCTACTCCTCTTTATGTACCTGACGGGTTTATCTTACCTGGATTCCAGCTAATCATTTTTTATTCAACAACTTATCAGACCTCCCAATGACTTTCTCTGCCCCCTGCTGCCTCTCTCCCATTTGGGCCCATTATCTTCGAGTGAGATAGCATCTCCTCTTCTCCCGGATAACCCCTGCGTGCCCTTGAACCTGCTACTTCCTTTCTTTCTCTTTCCTTCCTATTCCTGGTCACTATCGAAGTCTGCTGCATTTTATACCATCTTTTAAAACATTGCTTTTACTAGCACTTGTCTCATACAATATATATCCGATGGCAATTGACTAACTTCAATGAGTTATGATAATTAAAATAGAAAAAAATGAATAGAAATTAGAGAAGTAATTTACTTGAGTCATATATGTCTACATCTGTGTGTGTGTGTGTGTGTGTGTAGAGGGGGGGGATTTTGAAGAATTAACACACAATTGTAGAAGCTAATAATTACCAGCAAAGAGATATGGATTGAATGGTACTGTTCACAGAACACGGAGATAGAAATTTGTCAGGATTATACGTTGCTCCTGTATACTAACAGTTGTAGAGACTCACTCGAAAATAGAAACCATGGAGGAAGAGTAGGACTAAGAAAGCGGAAACCAAACTCACTGCCATCAAGTCGATTCTGATGCATAGCGATCCTTTGGACAGGGCGTAAGTGTCCCTGCCTGTAGCACCTCGCCTGTGACTCTTTACAGATGTAGCACACTTGGTCTAGCTTCCTTGCAGCAGCTGGTGGTTTCCAACTGTTGACCTTGTGATTGATAGCACAGCGTGGAGCCACTGTGCCACCAGGGCTTCTAGGATTAAGAAAAAAGGGAACTGTAATGTCACACATGGCTCAAATCACTGCTGTAATTGAATTTCCTTGTTAACTCTGAGTTTCTGAAAATAAAGGGGATTTGTGACCAAAGACATATTTCTCATTATTGGGGGGGGGGGGGGGGGGGGGGAGAGACTGTGTCTTTCCTGGGAACTGTAATATTAGCACAGTTCCAAAAGACTTTTTCTGTATGAGATTCTGAGTAATATCACAAGTAATTCTTGACAATATTTTTATGATGAAGGTAGCCTTGCATTTCTGTGGCACTTTCTGGTAGTGACACTAAAAAAAGCTGAGACCCTAGTACTGAAAATGTCACTCGGAGAAGTGAGTCCATAGCCTCCAGCCTGGTGAATTTGAACAGCATTCAAGAATAGCCTTAAACATCCTGGAGAGGTAGGTGGATCGCGTGGCTTTTAAAGTGATTGTCATCCAGCAGCAGCTCTCCCGGAGTAAGACTGGACCTCCTACTCCCACCAGGGCAGTGATGTCTCCCCCCACGCCCCCAAAAATAAAGTGCTTGCCTCTGAATATTACTTTCCTCAAAAGAGGGAGTGAGGAAGAGCAGAGAGTAGGCAGTTATATTTCCTGCCCAGACCTGGAGCACTGTACCACTGTAGACACCACCTCCCAATTTTGCAAGCTGTTGACCAGGTGTTAGATTTTCAGTTAATAAAGCTAAGGATTTTGGAGGCTATTCTACCGCACCAGCTCATCCACCTTCCAGAAAATAGGCATATTGGACTCTCTCAGTAAATTATTATTATTGACTGTGGATGTAGATCCCAAGTATGATAACAGTGATGATTGGAAGCAACTTGGTTGTGTCACACGGGTAGACATTTCCATTAGGTGTTGTAGAATGACCATGAAGCGCTGCCTGGTCTGTCTCCTTCTTCACCGCTCCTTTACATTTGAGCCCAGTGGGTCACCCCATCTTCTTGAGGGTCTTCCTCTTTTGATAATTCTTTGCTTCTTAGGAGTATCTGACTGTACTTCTCCCAAGACAGGACTGTTTGTTCGTCTGGTGGCCCAGAAGGCTTTCATTATTCTTTGCCAGCACCATAATTCAAACGCACCATTTCCCCCCTCCGGCCTTCCTTATTCATTGTTAGCTTTCACATGTATGTGAGGCTATTGAAAACAGCATAGCTTGAGGTCAGGTGCACCTTGTTTGTCAAAGTGAAATCTTTGCTCTTCGTTTAAGAGGTCTCATGCAGCAAATTTTCCCACTGCAATGTGTCATGCGATTTCTTGACTGCTGCCTTCCTGAGCATTCACAATGGATCTAAGTAAGATGAATTCCTTGAAAATGTCATCGTTTCTCCATGTATCATGACACTGTTTCTTGGTTCCTTTATATTGAATTGAAATCCTAACTGCGGGATATAGTCTCGGATCTTCATCAGCAAGACCTCCTGGATGCCAGTAAGCAAGGTTCTATCATTCTAAATACTGAAAGTTAAAAAGCCTTCCTCCAATCCTGATGTCACATTCTTCTTTTCTATACAGCTTAGCTTCTCTGATTATTAGTGCAACATACAGGTTGAATAAATATGGAGAGAGGATAGCTTGCCTAATTGTAAAATAGGCAGTGTTCCCTGGCTCTGGTCAAAGACTACCTCTTGATCCATGTACAAACAAGTTCTACATGAGCGTAATGAAGTGCTCTGGAATTCCCATTCTTCCAGATGCTTTCCATAGTTTGTTATGATGCACAATATCCTAATGTCTTTTCATAGTCAAATAAAATGCAAGTAGCCACCTTTCTGGTATTCTCTGCTTTCAGTCAAAATCCATCTGATGTCATTAACTCAGTCTCTTTTACATGCTCTTCAGAATCTGGCTTGAATTTCTGGCTGCTGCTTGTACTGTTGCAACCTTTTTTTGTTTTTAAATTATTTGGTTGGGGACTTGTATAACTCTTATCACAATCCACACATACATCCATTTTGTCAAGAACTTTTGTACATGTGCTTCCCTCATCGTTCTCAGAGCACTTGCTTTCCACTTGAGCCCCTGCTATCCACTCCTCATTTTCCAACCCTTTTAAAATGATCATCAGCATATTTTACTTATTGTGATATTAATGAGACTGATGGGTAATTTACTCATTCTTCTGTGTCTCCTTTCTTTGGAAGGAGCACAAATATGGATCTCTTCCAGTTGGTTGACCATGTAGCTATCTTCCAGATGTCTTGGTATAAACATGTGAAGGCCTCCAGTGCTGCTGCAAATTGTTGAAGGTATCCCATCAATTCCAGAGTCGTGTTCTTTGACTAATGCACTCTGTGCAGCTTGAATTTCTTCTCTCCATACCAATTGCTACCTCTTTAAATGGTTGGCTGTGAACCTGTTATCTTCGATACAGCGATTCTGTGTATTCCTTACATCTTCCTTTGATGCTTCCCGCTTGGTTCAATATTTTCCTGATGTTATTGTGGTTGGGTCCTGTCTAGTCGATTGTGACTTATAGCCACCCTGAAAGTCTGTGTTGTTCAACAGAACAAAATATCGCCCATTTCTGCACGTCTTGACGGTTGTGAAGTTTGAGCCCTTTGTTGCAGCAGTGTGCCAGTCCATCACATTGAGGGCTTTCCCTTTGTCACTGCCTGACGACTTTGCCAAGGATGTGTCCTTTTCAAAGGATTTGTCCAAGGTTGGTAACCTGTCCAAAGGACATGAAAACAGGTTTCACCATCCTCACTTCTGGGGACCATTCTGACCTTAGTTTTTTCCAAGCTAGATCTGTTCATTCTTTGACAGCCCGTGGCCCTTTCAGCATTCTTCACCAGTGCCAGACTCAAATGCATCAACTTCTTCAATATTCCTTATTCAGTGTCCAAGTTTCACACACATATGAGGGTATCGATAGGCAATCTTTGTTCTTCACTACTGAAAAGAGATCTTGTGTAGCAGATTTATCCAATGCAATACATAGTTTGACCTCTTAACTGCTGCTTGCAGATCTATGCAAGATAAAATCCTTGAAAACTTTGATTCTTTTCTCGGTTTGCCATGTTACTTGGTGGTCTAGTTATGAGCATTTTGCTTTTCTTAACATTGAGTTTCAGTCCTCACTGAGGGCTGTAATTGTTGCCTTCATCAGCAAGTGGTTCAAGTCCTCACATCCATCCAACAAAGTTGTGTGCCCTGGATAGCAAAGGTTGTCAATAAGCTTTCCTCCAATCCAATGCTGCATTCTACATGTAGTCCAGCTTCTCTGATTATTTTCTCGGGATTCAGAATGAATAAGTTTGGTTAGAGACTATGACCCTGACACAGGTTCTGTTAGCGCAACTGAGTCTCGATCCATGTACAGACAGGTTCTGCGTGAGCACAATTAAATGTTCACTGATTCCCATTCTTCCCAATGTGATCCATAGTTGGTTATCATCCACATGGTTGAATGTCTGCCTCATCAATAAAGTACAAGTAAACATCTTTCTGGTATTCCCTGCTTTGAGCCCAAGCCTGACATCAGCATGCCTTGTGCCAGGTCCTTATTAATTTTTTTAAAGATCAATAAGTATCTATATCTATCTTTTAAGTATCTATAAAAGCTATAGATGCTTACATATACTACATTATCTTCCCCAATTTGCCACTTAGTGTTAATCTGTCTGATATGGCTTTTTCCACACCTTGGCCCATGATCAACTGTGCCAATGTGTGTCTATAAAATTTGCCTAAAACTTCCATGTAAAATAAAAGTGATTTCAAAAAAAGATTTATATGTATTATACTAATGAGTAGGAGAACATTCCCCATAATGAGAGTTGATTTTCTGTAGTATACTCATTTACTTTGTCTTCAGGGAAAGGAGGGAAGGCAATGTGATTACTCTCCAGAATAAGTTAAGAACTAAATTCCCCCACCTATGAACAAAACCATACCTGTGCCGAACACGACCAAACTTGACAGCCTGTGCTATGCATATATGTTTTCTTCTGATGTCAACTCTTGTGTGTGCAATGCGAGTTTCGATATGCCGCTTCAGTATCACTGTGTCTGATCTAAATACTGCAACCGACGCTCCTCTCTCAAAAGTCAATGTCCTTTCCACAAGCTTTGTCTAACAGGGAGATGGCCCACTTCATAGATGGCTTACCCCACCTCTATGAAGAGTAGAGAATTCTGGGAGCAGTGTGACCCTGAAGTTGAAAAAAATTTTTTTTTCACTGTCTGCTTATTAAGACTATAGCTTAGCAGCCCTAAGTTGTTTGCTTGTTTTTTAAATATCAGGATATATAATTACGACATCACTTTCGTGCCTATGAGGATACCCTGGAGTGCTATGTGTGAAACAGGATGGAACTCTGTTGAAAAGGAAAGGTGACTTTACGTGGGGAAAAGCTAACGAGCCATGATTTTGAACTCTTTCTAGATACCCAGAACTTCCACTTACTCTTTGTCCTATGGGTACAAACTGTACACTCCAGAGTGATCTGCTAGGTATTGCTAGGGCTACGTACAGAGAACACTTCAGTCAGCCTTTCAACCTGTTTCTCCAGGCCCACTCTCTCTGGCCTACCCCTAAGCCAGAACATGAAGTGCGCGCACACACCATCACCACCATTTCCACCACGTGTGGAAAGCACACGTCTGTTCCCGTACAAGAATTCTACTCAGAAACCTGAAGCCCAGTCAGTACTTTCGACATGTCATGTTTGAGCAAGTGAGAAGGCTGACCAGGGTGTGGAAGAATGCCAACCATGGTCATCCCACTTTCCAGGTGGGAGAAAGGAATGCCATTGGAAATTGGGAGGTGTAGGGACCTGGGGAAATAGTTCCTAGGTCTCTCTGCCATGGAGGAGCTCAGTGGAATGTGCTTCTCCTGCCAGGGGCCTGCCCGTCCCACCAACCTCCAACGCAACGCAAGGACGGTGCTTTCCTGAAAACCTACAGGCAGCAGCTTCCCCACATCCAGTTGGTTAATCCCCTACCTGTCAATCACTTGGTGTACAAGCTGAATAGACTACAAATTCACATTGCTGGAGCCACATGGTCAAAATAGCACTTTATATTCAGTGTGAAATTCTTAAAATGAAACCCAGCTGGCGGACGTGGAGGGTACTGAGTGGGGGAGGGCTGGGGAAGGGAACACTGGGTGTGCAAGGGGTTCATGGTTTTCGAAAGAGCCTTTTATGCTTTGTGCAGAGATGTAGGAGACATTTCCAACATCTCTGATGCGGCACCAATGAATTTTTTAAACCTGGGCAAAAAGTCTAATTTATAATATTTTATAGAAACCCTTCAGCTGTGTCTGCAAACCAGTCCAAATTCGGCTCTGCCTGGAAGGCTGGAGTCGTTTGCTCATTTAGGGAACTGTTTTAAATTTGCCCTTGAGTGCTAGTTAATAAATTATGTCTTTCAGTATTTTAAATAAATCTTTGGCTTAGTAGCCTCATTTAAGAGAGAAACGGGCGGCGAGAGAAGTGGGTCTGTTTGCTCCCATCTCCTGTTGGAAATTCAGCCCATTCGTTATCTTGCGCCTTTCTGTTCAGTGTTCTTGTCTGTCCTTAGGTTATGTTGGGAGTCTCCCGTGCCTCCTGGCTGTACAGGGTCAAGGGTTGTATCAGAGCCTCATTTCAGAGTAGAATGGCTAAGTTAATGACTCATGCCTTGCAGACCTGAAGTCATACCCAGCCATCTTTACGAGTGATAAATCAGCTTGCCCCGCAGGTAGCGCCAAGAAGCAGATGAACATGTGAGCAGGTGACTCTATATTTGGTGTCTGTGGCTTCACAGAAGTAGCCAGAATTCAAGAATTTCAGCAGCTACAAGAGATTTCAACCTGTCCATGTGCTTTGTAAAAGAGTCCATGCTGCATGTAGGTACCAAAGAAGTGTCCATGTTGCATGTGTCTCGAGGAGAAGCCTGAGTCCTCTATGGGGCCTCCTAACTTTACTCCTATTGTGTGGAAGCATGGATGTTGTAAATAAGCGAGCACCCACAACTACAGACCCAACTCTGAAGGTTCTGAAGTATGCATGCCTTTATGCTAAATGGGGTAAAGATAGGCCCTTTGGTGATCTGTTCATGGGAAATAAATGTGCAGACTCTGAGAGGAATGGTGCTTAACTGCTTTGTTTTATACTAGTCCAGCCTTGCTGTAACCTTAAGGTGAAATCAGATAGTTGGCAAAAGCCATCACTTGTCAGACCTTGGCATTGTACATATTTTTAAATCTGAAGTATGTGTTCAAACGCAACTCCCTGACATAAAGGTGATTCTAACCCTCAGGGACTTATAGGCAAAGTAGAACAACTGTGCCGGGTGTCTGCAGCTCTACCTCCTTCAGAACAAAAAGCCTCGTTTTCCCCTCTTGGAGCATGTGGTGGTTTTGAAGTGCTGACTTGGCAGTCAGCTGCCCAACATGTAACCCAGCACATCACCAGGGCTTCTCAAGCGTGTGATAGAATTGCCATCTTACCAATGGAGAAGTGGACGCAATAAGGCTGGCGCGAAGCAGGTGATAATTTCAAGGTCAGCTAGGGTCCGTCTGCAATGTACATACTACATTTGCCTGCTCCCTCAAGAACTTTCAGTGTGGCAGATAGTAGTCCGGCATATTGGTTATGAAAAGCTCAGGTGGAAACTCCTAGAGATTCAATTTCCCGATCTAGAAAATGGGAATGCCTGTTATTTGAAAATGTTTTACAAATGCCTTCGGAATAATGCAATGTTTGATTTTAAAAGTAGATTAAGTGTAATCGTCAGGTAGTCATTTAGTTGTAATCTTTATAGTTGTATTTCTATAGGAATCTGTAGAAAAGTGGATATGCAGATGTGAGTGGGGGGAGGGGGGAGGGAGGATTTTCATGATATTTACTTTTCCTTTATTTCGTTCACAAAAGGATGGAGGCGACAGACACTAGTATTGATTCTGACAGTGGACATGTTTTTATATCACACTCTAAACTTCAGTCTGAAGTGGGTGTTAATGACTTTCCCTCTGAAAAGGCTTTTGATTCAGACATAATGAAAAGAGTGATTTAAAATTGAGAACAATAAATGTACAGTTAAAAAAGCCCCTTCATCCGGCCTGGTCTAACGTGGGAGGTGGTTAAAGTAAGAAGATACACACGCGTGTGCATACAGGCACACACACACAGGCATACATGAACATCCTTCATATAAATGTGGAGTATATGTCTTTCATAATTTATTTTAACTTAAGATACGTAAATGGTACTGATCTTTTGATTATGAGCAAATGTCTTTCTTCTGTGTTCTCGGTTCAAATTCTTGCACAGAGCTTCACCTGCACTGTGATTTTTCAGCTTCCGTTTCTTTTGCGTAGCTGTTAGCTAAGGCATTGGGAAGCATCTGCCCCTTCTCTAGGTAGCATCTCCACTTAACTCAGCTGCAACTGGTTTTTAGTGACTCACTTTTCATTGACTCTTTGGAGAACATGCCATCTCTGTTCTCTGAGAATTTTTTCTTTTCAGGTTTGCATGATTCTGTTGATGTCAGATTTAATTAAGTTACCCAGTAATAATAGTAGTGTGATTATCCTCATGAAAATTGGGAAGAGTTGGCGCATACACCTCAGCTCTAAGGAGCCAACCTGAGCAGGTCTATCATGCACCAGCGATGAGTGCCCAGGATGTAGACAGCATCACCAGTTTGTGTCAAATCCACCAGTCATCATCACTCAGTACACAGCCTGCATTGGCATGTAGCCTGTATGGGTCCGTGTGTTGTATCCTCCATCCTGAACACCCACTGTGGACTCAGCAGCAGTTGAAGTGTTAAAGCCTCTGATCTAAGGCATCTCCTGAGTAGTCTGATCAATCAGTGTCTTATACCCAAGCAAGGAAGTCAATTCTACATGATGTAGAGGGTATGAAAATGTTCATTATAACTGTGTGCAATGTTGATTTGAAATGAACTTAAGATTTGTGGGACCTCTTAAAAATAAAACACTTGTGTACATCAAAAGATTTCATAAAATTATTAAACTGTGAGCCCCCAGACCAAGGAAAGATATTTAATAATGATGTAATGGACAAAGGATCAATTACAAAAATCTACAGAACACGGCAAACACACAACAAGAATAAGACAAGTAACTCCCCCTGCCACACACACACACACACACACACACACACCTTTTTAAAAAAAATCACTTTCTTGGGGCTCTTATAGCTCTTATCACAATCCATACATGTATTGCGTCAAGCGCATTTGTACATAGGCTGACATCATCCTTTTCAAAACATTTTCTTTCTACTTGATCCCTTGGTATCAGCTCCTCATTTTTCCTCACTTCCCCCCCCCCACCATGAACACTTGATAAACTATAAATTACTATTATTTTCATATCTTACACCATCCGCTGTCTCCCTTCATCCATGTTGCTCTTGTTCATCATCACCCTGTGTGTGAGGGGGTTGTTATACACCTGTCATTGCAATTGGTCCCCTCTTTGTCCCCACACCTTTCCCCTACCCTCATGTTATCGCTGCTCCCCTTCTTGTTTCTGAGGGGTTTATCTTTCCTGGATTCTGTGTGTTGAGAGCTCTTATCTGTACCAGTGTACATGCTCGGGTATAACTGGATTTGAAAGGTGGAATTCGGTCCATGATAGTGTGGGGGGTCAGCGGAGAGGAAGCATTAAAGAACTAGAGGCATATTGTATGTTTGCTTGGCACTATACTACAACCTGGTTGGCTCACCCCTTCTTTGTGACCTTCCTATGAGGGGATGTACAATTGTGTACAGATGGGCTTTGTGCCCTCCCCCCACCTCTTTCACATCGATATGATTGTTTGTTATGGTCTTCTAATGCCTGAGAACTCCTGTCGGCACCCCATGATCAGACAAGCTGATGTGCTTCTTACATGTGGGCTTTGTTGCTTACCAGCTAGATAGCCACTTGGTTATCTTCAAGACTTTTTAGGCCCCAGATGCTATCTTTTAATAGCCGAGCACCATCAACTTTCTTCACTATATTTGCTGTGTACCCATTTTATCCTCAGTGATCTTACTGGGAAGGTGAGCATCACAAAATGCCAGGTTATTAGAACAAAAAGTGTTCGTACATTGAGGGAGTAACAAGTAACCCTCTTAAAACACAGACAAGGGTCCTGAATAGACAGTTTACAAAGGATGACACTCAAATAACTGACAAACAAATGAGGAAATGCTTTTGTTCATTAGTTTTCAAAGAAATACAAGTCAAAACAATGAGATACCCTGCAATACCCACAACCAGCGCCTGATTTTAAAGAACAACAACAAATGACTACAGAGGGTGTGAAGAGATTGGAACTCATCCACTGCTAGTCTGCTTATAAATAAGTACAACCACTGTGAAAAGCAATATGGCAATTCCTAAAATAGCTGGCAATCGAAATACCATACGGCCCAGTAATACCATTGCTGGGCATATATCCCAATGAAGTAAGATTTTGAACAGACAGACATAGGTTATCCCATGTTCACTGCAGCACAGTTTACAATAGCAAGAAATTGAAAACAGCCCAAGTCCCCATCAGTAGAATAGATAAAACTTCGGTATTTACACACAATGGAATAGTACACATCCCTAAAAAACAGTGATGAAACCATGAAACACTTCATGACATGGAGAGATCTAGAAACCATTATGCTGAGTGAAGGCAGTCAATCACAAAAAGACAGATACGATATGCGTCCACTGCTATAGGGAAGAGCACCAGGATGGGAGCAGGCTTGGGCTTTCAGGCCATTCAGTCTACTGGCCAGGGCATCCAGGCAGCTTGGCAGAACTAACTGGTGCCCTTGAACTTTGCACGGCACTATGTGTGTACCTTGAAAGCTCCTCACTGGGAAGGGTCAGCTGACATCAGATTTTTGAGAGGAGGCGGGGAGGCTGACCTCTTACTGGCTGAGGGATGATGAGGTGTTCTCCCAGACAGCGTGATGGGGAAAGGGAGCAGACACATCTTGGAGAAGACAAGTGTGTGTCTTCTGATTAAAAAAAAAGGGGGGGTGCTGAGCCCCGGTGGCATAGTGGTTGT
Organism: Nesogale talazaci; assembly: GCA_004026705.1. Lineage (NCBI taxonomy): Eukaryota > Metazoa > Chordata > Mammalia > Afrosoricida > Tenrecidae > Nesogale > Nesogale talazaci. The sequence continues at coordinate 26,147 of PVJH01011721.1, read as the reverse complement.
GCTCGGGACTGCGGCCGACTGCGATGGAGGTTCAATTCCAGCAGTGGCTCCACAGGAGCAAAGGCTGGGCCCCCTCCCACCACCAGAGGGCAGTGATGCCCAAAAAACAAAAACAAACAAACGAAAAAAAAGTGGAGAAGACCAACTTCTTAGTGGACAAAAAAAATGACTAATGGTACTTTTATTTATTATTATTTTCTGAATCATTTTAGTGGGGTTCTAACACAACTTTTAACACTACTTTTACCAGGTTATGCCTGGTACTATGTTCCTAGTAAATCACTTTGGACAGAGTTTCTGACCACTCCCTGGGACCCAGGCAGTGTGTCTTAGAACACTGGGGACATGGAGCCCCGGCTCCATGAGGTGCACAACGCACTCCACAGGCCATACCTGAGGGATGTAAACGGAAACCCCACTAGGTGGACTAAACTCTACCTCAAGCACGCCTGTTATCCGGCACTTAAGACAAACTACATAGTGTGTGAAGAAGCTTAGGGCAGCTCTACCAAGATTACTGAACTGTAGGTAGGGGGACTAACGTTTACTTACTACTTCAATGCCCTACATGCTGTATTAAGACAATTCTTATTCTGGTAGACCTGTGTCTAACATTGTCAATGACTATTATAAGTTTTGCCTGAATACCAACTCCCATTAATGATATATATAGTGTCCAGTTATAAGAGGATTTATTCTGCACAAGTAAATAATATGTAACATTTAAAAATTATTACCATAGTCTAGTCAATGTCTCTTATGCTCCAGGGAGATGATTCATAAGATTCTTTACTACAAAGTAATAAGGATATCTCTTAGGGGAACCAGCGGCAGATAAAATGCATAGATTCAGGAATGGATTTGGGGCTCCCATTTAATCCCAGCTCCAATCTAAGAGCATTTAGGTTTTTTTGAATGTTGAATTCTTATGACATGGCGCTCCTTGATACTTGCCCTCTTGAAGAAAACATAAAAGATATTGGTGCTATAGCAAAGTGTGGCGAAGAAATTAGGTGGTGTCCAGCTATCAGAAAGAAAAGTGTCTGTGGTCTCAAAGGCTTGTTTTCAATCAAGCAGCCACGTAAGTGAAACAGCAACTAAGCCCACATAGAAGAAACACACCAACATCCTTGATTCAAGGATTATAAATTAATATTACCTAAATCTGAAGTAGGGGATAATATCAGAGCTTCAATTGTGAGATTCTCATGTGCAGAAGGCTACAGGTTACAGTTGAAGACCAAACTACATTTGTAGGATCTACACATGGAATAGGCATCTAATGATGTCACAATTGAGAAACTAATTGAGAGATGGGAATAACCTGGTTACCAGACAGAGAGTATCAGAGCGATGACTAGTAGACCAAAATGATAAATCTGATTTGAATGGTTAAGACCTTATCACTTGATCTCCCTTCTGATGCACTTTCTATTTTATCTGGTTTTTAATATGTTCTGTGTGAGTGTGTGTGTTTCACATTGGGGTTTATCTCTGTTGTCTATTTTGTCATTGCTGGTAGGCTTCTTGATTCTCTGTTGGGTGTTTTCCTATATTTTTCAATGTATGAAACTTGGGGCAGGTGAATCTGTAGAAACAACAACTAGAATTAGAATTCCTTATTCTCGTTCCTTATTAGTAAGGGAGTACATTGGGGGAGATGGTGGGGAGAAGAATTGATCTGAAGGAGTTCAGGAAGGAAGACAATGTTTTGAAACTGTGGTAGCAACTATTCAACACTGCTTGTTATGATTGAACAATGGACTGGTATGGATTAGCTCCTAATTAAGTTGTGGTGGTAGGGGTTGTTCTTCTATGGAACTGCTTGAAATACATCTGTGTTAGTCAGGGTAAACTAGAGAAACAAATCCATTGACACACATATGGATATAAGGGAAAGCTTTATATACAAGAGGAATGGGACACCAAGAAAGCATCCCAACCCAGTCCAGTTCAAAGTCATAAGTCCGATATTAGCCCATATGCCCGATATCAGTCTATAAAGTCTCCTTCCGACTCATGAAGTCACAGGCCAGTGGGTGCAGAGTCCTGGCACCAGCAAGGGTCCCCTGGCTCCTGGCTTCCAGGGCTCAAGGTCCATCAACAACATCCAGTGGTGTTAGAAGCAACTGAGCCCTGGTAGGGGTCTCCACATGGCTTCTCTAGCTTCAGAGATGTGGTTCCATCAGGATAAGGCCATGTGACATGTCCTCCAGCTCTTCCAGCTCATCGAACACTGCCATCTCATTTTCTCTGTAGTTCGTTGTCTCTGAGACTAACTCCCAACAATTGGGGAGATAGCTTCCCATCTCCACGAGGGAAATATCGCAAGATTTCCCAGAACTCTCAGGAGAAAGCCATGCTCACACGGAGGCCTCATTGGCTACTCAAGGGCTATCTCCAGGTTAACAGGCTAGACTCCACCCCTACATCTCAATCATAAAATTAATATAAGCACATGACCACCACAGTATCACATCTTAGTCTCTCTTTTGCATCAGTAGGAACCCTGGTGTCATAATGGGTTACAGCTAATCAGAAGATCAGCTGTTAAAAAACACCAGCTCATCTGGAGAAAGAAGAGACTTCTAGCCTCTTCTTACACGATAGTCTCAGAAATCCATAGGGCAGTTCTACCCTTTTCTGGAGGGAGGCTGTGAATGGGGCTCAACTTAATGCAAGTGAGTTATTGTTATGGCTACAGTGCATTTTCTTTCTTCATTGTACCTTTTTTTGATACTTTTACTTAAACTAGCTAGTATTGGGGGGGTTTTGTCTACTATATAAGCACCATGATGGGTCTAGACTTTGTGGTGTCCAACTTTGTATCCCAAGACTGGGTCAGTTCAGTGGAGCTATTTCCTTGTTGGGCATGTGTCAGCTCTGTTTGGCATACTCTGATATCTCCTTTGTTCTGGGAAGAAGGTGGAAGGGTTTGTGTGTGTTCGTGTACACGTAAACTCACTGATGTGACTACTTTTCCAGTCCAGTTGACGAAACTCTTGTGATTCTAGTAGGGAGGCCTCATGAATCAAACCATTACATGTAGGCCCTAGTCATGAGCAGGACCTTGTTCTTGGGTTTTTGCCATTTAGGACAAGATTTCTTACCATGGGCATTTTAAAAAAATCATTTGAGAGCTCTTCCATGTATCATAGCATTCCAAAGTTCAATCACCTCAAGCTACAATGACTACCATAATCAGTTTCAAAACATATTCTTTCTTCTTAAACTCCTTGATAACAGGCATTTATTGGCATTTTGGTCATGTTTGGCTAGCTAGTTCTTTACTTGGATATGAAAGGGCTCTCCAATGTACATCTTGGGATGTTAATCACAGCCAGATAACAGTAACAAACCCTCTTCAATAATACTGCACATAATGCATGTTTTTGTGTGTTCTCACTACAGAGCACCCACCCCACCCCCCAGGTTGAGAACCATTGGTTTCAACTAGTTTGGGACGATAACTAGAATCCAAGGGCAGACTAAACAAGACAAGTGGTAAATATAGTCCGTGGATTTTTTAAACCTTTATTTCTGGTGTTCTTTCTGTCTGATTTTAATGTTCTCCAGACTCATCTTTCATGGGCTTTAGATGAAGTTCAGCTAGTCCTGTGTGGATTTTTTTTTGGCCAGAATTCCTCAGGACACATTACTATTCAGCTTCTTTCCTACGCTTTCCTCCAAGCCTCTTTCTAAGCTCATATTCCTCAGTTGCCAGGTTATGACACTCATGGTGGCTGTATTGCCAGTAAGGAAAGAGACTCTCTCCATGACTAGCAACACAGTAGTATATTACAAGGCCATTTGTTACCTGTTCCCTTTGCTCAGCTGGGTTATTGGGTTCGTGGTCAGCTTTTTTGTGACCACCCTGCCCCAGTCTCTTAAATCCATTCTGAAAAAAAAAAAATCTATCCTGGTTTTCCTTTTCTTTCCAATGGAACCTAATGACTTCTTGCTGTAGCCAGAGGGCAAACTACTGACAAGGCTATCCTTTGACTATCCTTGCATCTGGATAATGCCACCCGTGGCACCTTCCATTGGCAGCTGAGCAACGCAAGGCTTACCTTACTTGTTTTTCTCCAGTTTAAGGCCCAACAATTTGACTCTCCAATAGCTAAATGTTGACATTACTAGTTAGAAAACTGGTAGTGTTAAGTATGTCTGTTTGGGTTCGATATATTAATATTTGGATTTGCTGCTACTGCTTTCTCATACCCAAGAGGTGCAAGATTGAGATAGGGGAGATAGAGTCCATCACAAAAGCCAAATCGTTTGATTTTGTAAACTATTTTGAAAAGATTTTTCTGTTTAACATTCTTCAATTATTGACCAAATGTGTGTGTGTGTGTTTCAAATATGCGTAAAAGAATTTCTGAGTTGGCAAACTAATGGTGATGCCTTTCTTGACCAGAGCAGCATTTCCCTGACTGGCAATATGATGATTTAACAAAGGAGATTTCCGCATTTCATGATTAAAAAATGTGTAATGTCTTGCAAAGCTTCTGTCTTAAAATGTGCAGGATTAAGAAAAAACCAGGCTGCTCACAGTTTTGCTTTCCGAATCCTATCTTTTTGACAATGGAAACCAAGTCTACTGTGCATACCCCAAACAGGGACAATGTAGACTGTCAGCTAACACTGGAGCAGAGTACACTAACATATCAATTTACTGATCTCAATGCATGCTCTTAGCCATTCGTAATGAAGTAAATATCGTGGAAAAGACTTGCCACACATATTTCCAAATGCATCAAGTGACTTTTCAAAAGCTCTCGTTGGGTGTACTGTCAGACCAGGACTTGGAGAGTTGATTAAAAAAAAAAAAAAGAGTCTGGCAGAAGCACTTATTTTTGATAAATTATCATTGCGCATACAGCAAAAGTGACCACACTGGTTCTAGACTTCCAGGGGGTTAAAATGAATAATCCTGTCAGATAAGCAAAGAGAGTCGTTGCCCTTGACCGAGTGAAAGTTTCTTTCCTGGTGGTCTCCCCTGGCCGCGAGCAACCGATGTGTGTCTGTGGTATGATGCTAGATGACATCAAAGTGGTTCCAACCTGAGGCACAGCAGAAGGAAGCACAGCCTGCCCCTGCGCCAGCCTCACAGTCGCTCCTGCGCCAGAGCCCATTGTCACCGCCACGTCATGAATCCTTCTGATTGGCTGGCGGCCTGCCTTTTGTGCACCGCCCTCCACTGGCCAGAGCACGATGTCCCTCTCCAGGGACTGTCCTCCTGACAACATGTCCAAGGAACACGAGACAAACTCTCGCCGTCTTTGCCTCTCAGCTCCATTTGGGACCTGGAACTTGTATAACAAGTCAAATAGGAGACATGTCTAGAAACCAATTAAAATATTTAAAAGAGTTCTGTTTATTAGGGAATCCAAGATCCGAGGCATACTATTTTTGCATTCTATGAACATTTTTGATGCTCCATATAGTCCAAATTTTGATTCAAGAAACCACCCTCCCCCCAGTCAATGGTGTCCCGCTTAAAATCTGGTCATTTTAATTGTTAGATAACATCAAGTTACCTCAAATGTTCTAAGTGAAGCAAGTCCTTCAGGGGATATTTTCATGGTCACTCTGAGGCAAATGTTGGATTTGAAAAACACCAGACTCGGTATCTTCTTCCTCTCTTGCCTGTTGCAGGATCCTAAGCAATGATGAGAAAACAGTATAATTCCTTAACAAAAAAGACACAAATTACTAGCATCTCCAGATCCACTGGGTACATCTACCAATCCTAGCTAAACTTTAAGAAAGACTCCCCTCCCCCAAAAGCCCATTGCCGTGGAGGAGTCAACTCTAACAGAGGAGGGATACCTGTTCTGTCTGGTATCAATCCACTTCAATGACTGAGGCAGACACCGTTGTTAGTAAAGGATGAGCTTGTTTGTTTGCTTCCAAATGTCCCCCAACCTCATAAAGTACAAAACTCATATTCTCAATCTGCCCTTTACAAGACTAGGTAACCTATCCACCCAACATCTCAACATGTGCATTTAATGAGTATTCAGGGTTGTTGTTTTTTTTTAAGCCTTAAAAGAATCAATTTCATGGTGAATGCATCTAGTTAAGCAAGTCATTTAAACAACATTTTACTCGTGTGTAGCAGACCATTTTATAAGTTACTGATAGCTTTACAAGCCTGTGTTTCAGACAAGCTAATTGGTTGTCTCCGATATATGCTTGGTCCTTTCACTATTAACTCCTTTTCCTGTCTACCACACACTTGACTAGCTCTCGTACATATAGGTGGAATTCTTTGAACAACCATATTCGACTGCCAAGAAAAAATTTTTCATAGGTAGAGTTCTTACTCTTAAAATATTAGCCTTCTCAAAATCAAGGTGATTTGAATCTGAGAATGATCGCAAACTTAGAAGATAAGAGAAGCAAGTGTAGCATGCTGCGTGTGCTTGTTGTGCCAAAATGGAGTGCTCTTTTCAAAGAGTGAGATGAAAATGAAAAAAAGAGAAAAAGAAAACAAGGAGCGGGGAGAGGAGAAGAGAGGAGGACAATGGGCTGTTGAGGCCGGCTGCCTCCGTAATTAAGGACTGTGTTATAGGTGTGATTGAGAACTCTCGGTGCCTGCACTTGCATGCAAAGACAAGTGTACCAGTGCTTCTCTTTTTGCATATGTCAGTGCTTTCCATTCTCTGAGATAAGAATTAGATGCTTTGTTTGGACACAGATTAAAGGAATAGCTCAAAACAGAAGTGTCCTGTGGGTCTCCAGATTTCTGGAGTGGATCTGTTTTCCATGGTAGGTTGTTTACTTTTCTATTTGCAAAAGATTCATTGCAGCTGCATGTAGGCATATGCAAAATAGAGTTTAAGCCAATTAGACCAACAGTTTTGAAACTGTTCATGATATCCTGCTACTTGCCTTGGCCTGATTAATTGGAAAGAGTGGTAACTTCTCTCCAATAGTCAATGTCTTTCCTTTACTAACATGGAAATAAAGAATACGTTATAATGGAAATATAGCTCAAATTTGCTTGCCCTTACCCATGGAGTTTCAGTTTTATTCATCTATTTACATTCTGTTTAAAAAGTAAGTATTCTCTTTGTGTCCAGCACTGTACTGGTTACTTTAACCAACACCATTGAGTCATTCCCAATGCACAGTGACCCAAGGGAGGGTTCCCAAGACTATAAATTTTTACAGAGCCAGATAAGCCCGTCTTTCTCCCACAGCACAGATGACGGATTTGAAATGGCAAACTTACAATCAGCAGTCTGATGCGTCCCCAACAGGGCCACCAGGGATCTGATTACATCAGAGAATACAAACTGTTTTCCATGTCTGTAGCCGCTGAAGAGAAAACAAAAAAACTCCAAATCAAACTCACTGCCATAGAATCAATGCCGATTCAGAGGATAGAGTACAACTGCCCTGCTGGTTTCTCAGATTGTAACTCTCTACAAGGATTGCAGGACTCAGCTTTCTCCCACAGAGCTGCTGGTCATTTTGAACCATTGACCTTACAGTTAGCATCCCAACTAACCCCACACATGCAAAGATGTGAAGAGAAGAGTTACGTCAGTTATCCTATAAATGAAAATGGGGTTCATCACAACCACGATGATTAAGACATTGAATCTTCATCTCTTAACCCTTTTCTTCAGTATTTATAGTGATTGCTTCAAGGAGGAAGTAATTGCTCACAGAACCAAGTTCATAGATTGTGGCTTCAGGCACCATTTGATCCAGTTTCGTGATTACCACAGACTAATTTTCTGCAGTTCTCTTGGCCCTCTCCTCCTCCAGGTTCTGCTTTTCCTCAGGCTTCCTTCCTTCCCAGCACTAACCAGAGCTACCTGTCTCAGCATCATCCTGCAGGAAGAGACCTACAGACTGAACCTCATTCTTGATGAACGGCGGAAGCTCTGAATCTAATGGGCCCGCTCTAGCAGAGAACTGTTTATTTCTATGAACAAATAAATTATCCTCATCTTCTTCAGTCAGTTTGCATTGGACATGCTGTTCCTTTCACATCAGGACCGCCTTGGGCATATAGAATTTGGTGCCAGCAAGGGGATTTTAGAATGGGTTAAATACAAGTTGCTTTTAGGGGCTGTGCAGTTGGTTCTAGCCCACAACAGCCCTAGATACAGCAAACAAGTAAACAATTTGCAGTTTTCCACCATCTTCACAATTGTTATGTTTGAGCCTCTGTTACCTCCATGATGTCAACCCATCTCATTGAGAGGAGGAAGGAAAAAAGGATAGAAACACTTACTTTCCCTAAAACAGTTTTGTAAAAGATTGCTTAGATTTTTGCTTATTGTAACTTGCAAGATACTTGAATAGAGGAACTTTTGCAGATGAGCTATTCCTATTCCATTGGATGCCAATTTCACATGTACAAGAGCTGTAGTCCTGCCATATAAGAAGAATATGAAAAGACTAGTAAGAACTGCATCTACTTGAGTCAATCGACAAAGGAAAGAAATGGAAAAGAATCCTACATAGGCAGATGAGAAAGCCAGAAGAATGCCCTGGGTTGCCTTTAAACAACTAAAACAGAAATTGGAAAAGGTGAATGGAACTTATGTCAATGATCATTGTCTAGAATAGAACCTCTCTTACCGACCGGGTTGTCATTAGTGTTGCACAACCATACCCAACCAAGTACTTACCTCCTCACCCCTTTTTCTTGTATATTGTCATCAAACTTTACCCATATTCAGTCCCACCATTCTCATTTCCATTTACAAAAATTAGGTAATGCTAAGAGCAGGGGTTCTCACACTTTTTCAGCAGGCAAGCTACTTATAAATGATTAAGTCAAAATGATCTACCAACTGCAAAAATGCAGAACATATATTTATTACATTTGTTCATAAATGCACTGAGAATTTTTGATATGTACAATGTTTAAATGCCTCGCATAACCTCATGAGTCCATATTGCACAATGCAATTAACTATGTACATTTTTTGTCATTACCTGAGTTAACTCTGATGACTTGCACTGAATGGAATGAGCCAGGGATACTGTGTTAGTCTGGGTAGACTAGAGAAGCAAATTCATAGACATGCATATGGATATAAGGGAAAGGTTTATATACAAGAGGAATGGAACATTGAGAAAGCATCCCAACCCAGTCCAGTCCAAAGTCATAAGTCCAATATTAGCCTATATGTTCGATACCAGTCTATAAAGTCTCCTTCCAACCCACAAAGCATGTGCAGTACAGGCATCCCGGTGCTGGCAGGGGTCTCCCCATGTCTCCTCGTTTCCAGGATTCAGGGGCCATCAGCAGTATCCATTGGTGGTGGGAGCATCTCAGTGCTGGCAGGGGTCTCTCTGTGGCTTCTTCTGCCCCAGAGGTCTGGTCCCATCAGGGCAAGCCCCTGTGGCCTCCTCCCTGGCTCCTCCATTCTCCAGGAATCAGTATCAATCAGCTGCTATCATCTGATCTTGTCAGTAGACCAACTCAAGATACTGAGAGCCAATCTTCTCTTCTCCAATTGGGAAATACCATGAAATTTCCCAGAAATCTCAGGAGGAAGCCATGCCCACACAGAAGCTTCATTGGCTACTCATTGGCCATCTCTAGATTTGACAAGCTAGACTCCACCCCTAAACTCCCAATAATGAAATTGACATGAGTACATGACTGCCACACAGATGCATAGTCCGGACAGTAGCTGCTGACAGCCAGCCTCAAGCATACGTCCAAGTGATCATCAGCCATTGTGGAATGGTACTTGGACTGAATGATCTTTATATGAGCAAAGTCTGACTCACATAAATAAGTAGAGCCAAATAATGCAGTCAAGGAAGTAGCACATTTTCTCATGTTTAGGTACTTTCCCTCTGCGAGTAAGTTCCAGAATTGTTCATGTGCTCTTGATGTCAGCTGACTGTCAGCTGGTAGTGTCAAAATCTCCCATTCCGTATGAAGGTGATATGTTTTTGTCTTCTTACTTGGTCCAGTTCCCCCACTCATTTTAACACCCTGTCGTACTTTTAAGAGAAAAAAGTAAGGTCTAAAAATTGGCAATAAATTAACTTGTCAGTTTTGCTGCATTTAGTGCAGTTGTTTGTGCATGCATTTGACACCTAAGTTGCATCTGATTGGCTGCGCTATATATCAGTAAAGTGATGGAATTGATGATAGGCTTGCCTCTAATTTTTAGTGTGGTTTTTTTTTTTTTTTTGTGGACATCACTGCCTCTGGTGGTCGTGGGCATTACCCAGTCACTGCTGGATTTGAACCCCCAAGCCCGCGGGCTGCAGTTCCGCACTCAACCACTTACGCCACCAAGGCTCAGCTGCCTCTAATTTTTAATGCCATGCGTACTACCCACACTACATTTGTGATCAACTAGTAGATCTTGATCAGTGTATTGAGCACCCCTGGCTTAGAGATCAATCCAACCCCCGCCCCCCACCCCCCACACACACACCTCACTCTTACCCGACCCTGAGACCCACTAGTGAACATTCCAAAGCCAAACTCACTACCATCAACTAGATTTTGGCTCATAGACACCCCATAGAGCACAGTACAAGTGTCCCTAGGGGTTTCCTACACAGTGAACCTTGATGGGAGTGAAAAGTCTCATCTCTCTCTAGTGGAGCAGCTAGTGGATTCGAACTACTAACCATAAGGTTAACAGCCCAATGAGTAACTTACCGTGCTCACTTAGTTTCTGTCGTTTCAGAAAAATGAGAACCTACATATCTATTTGTTTTTTGTTTTTTCTGTGATTGACATATTTCACTCAGCATAATATCCATCAGGATCATCCACGCTGTCAGATGTTTTTGAGAACCTATTCTCTACTGATGAGTAATATCCCATTTTAGGTGTATGTCACACCTTGCCTAACCATTCGTTTGTTAATGAGCAATTGATTTGTTTCCATATTTTCTGTGTGCATATGTGGCTTTATTAGATATATAGCACAGGGCAATTAATTATTTAATGTGGTTCTTATAGCCATAGTCTAACTTCCACCAAATATTTGCTGCCTGGGTCTGGTAAGAAGGAAGCGGGGGATACCGTCACCCCTCATCTATGGGTGACTGTGAGCAGGCTTCCCTGGAGTGCCATCCTGCTGCATATAATATGAACCCTGTGGGAATCAGGAGGAGGCATCTCATTGCCAGCAAGAACCCAGAGTGAAACAGCTCCTTTTCCCAAGACCCCTGCCCAGTGAGCATCCTAGATCCAGAAGACAGCTAAAACATCAGAGGGGCAGCAGCAGAACCGGGAACCAGAATCTGTATGTACAGTCTTAATTTATGTTCGGCAATTTACCTCTAGGTTCTTCTATCCATTCCAGCGGCTACACAGAAACCCAGACAAAAGTCATGATTAAAGAGTTTATTAAGGAAGCTAACAAATTGTAATCCTGGTGAGAAATGCCCAGGGTAGTTGTTTACCAGAACACGTTAAAAAGTTTCAGGCCTGCTAGTAAATGCCCAAAGGGGCCCACCATTCTGCTGCAAGCCTCAACCCAAAGGCATTCAGCTCGGGTCAGCCAACCACCCTCCTGAATGAAAGGTCCAGGGCTCCCAACTCCAGTAAGCATCCACCCAAAGACACGCAGCTCCTCTTCTTGGGTCACGAGTCCAATTCCCCCATTTCATGCCCAGGGGTACCCCATTCCACAGGCCAGCCTTCTGCACAAAGCACTCAGCTCCACCCTTTCCAGTTTGCATTCCTACCAGCAAAGGGTAAGAGTTTCAGGTTCTCTCCACCCACCATCATACTTGTAATTTTCTGTCTTGTTTTTATTTTGGGGAGGTGAGGAGGGTTATTTGGTTTTTTATTTTACTCATCCTAGTAAGAGTGAAATCGTGTCTCTTGGTAGTTTTAACCTGCATTTCTCTGATGGCGAATGACAGTCATTATGTTTCTGCTGACCATTTGAATATCCTTTTAAAATTTCATCTTATTGGAGGCTTGTACAACGCTTATCACAGTCCTTACATCCATTGTGTCAAGCACATTTGTGCATGTGATGCCCTCATCATTTTCAAAACATTTGCTTTCTACTTGAGTCCTTAGCATCAGCTCCTCATTTTCCCCTCCCCCTCCCTCATGAACCCTTGATAATTTATAAATTCTTATGATTTTGTCATAACGTACACTGTCTGATGTCTCCCTTCACCCACTTCCCCATTGTCCGCACCCCAGGGAGGAGGTTATATGTAGATCTTTATATCAGTTCCCCCTTTCTCCTCCACCCTCCCGGTATCGCCACTCTCACCACTGGTCTTGAAGGGATCATCTGTCCTGGATTCTCCATGTTTCCCGTTCCTATCTGTACCTCTCGTCTAGCCAGATTTGTGAGGTAGAATTGGAATCACCAACCTTTCCCCCACTTCCCCCTCTCCCATGCTCCCACCCCCAACTGCTGGTCCCATTGTTTTCTCCTCCAGATTGTTTGTCCAGGTATGCTCCCTTATTGATTCACTCCATTTTGGGGGTTCAGACCGACTGCTCCCCCATCATGTGTCCTCTGTTTCAATCTGCTTCGGTAAGGAGACAATGTGGCGTGTATGCTGTTGTCGTTTGCCCAGTCCTCCTGTGTCCCATTAGCTCTCCGCAGGGAAGTCATCCTCCGAGCATCGTGTGCCAGTGTGGGGTCCAGTCCAGCTTGATTATCCTTTTGGAATGAAGGATCTGTTCATATTCTTTGCCCAGTTTCTGATTGAGTTGTTTAGCATTCTGTTAGGTCACAGAAGTTTTCTGTGTATTTTAGATCCGTATCAGCTAGCTTAGTCCTAATGGTTTTCCCCAGTCTGGAAGTTGTCTCTTCACTCTTGATAAAGTTGTTCAGTGCACATAACAATTCAGCATTTATGAGGTTCCAGTTAACTCATGTGTTTTCTGTTCTGCTGCTCATGTGTTTTTTGTTGTGTTTAGCAGTGTATTATTGAAAAGAAAAATAAAAACTAGATCCTAAAGCTTTGATCCTATATTGTCTTCCAGGAATTTATTGTTTAGATTGAACCTTTAGGTCTCTGACTCCTTTTTTTATCGTCCAAACATTTTCTTTTTTGTTTTGTAGACATTTTATTGTGGATTGGGAAAGGGTTTCAGAGAAAGTCCATTTTTCATTCGACAGTTCATGAAATATCTAATTTCATATCTTTGATTGCCGTCTCCGCCGCATAAGAATTCCTTATGTCACTTTGCCCTTACATTTTCTCTTTTTGTCTTGACACTTCTGAACTTTGCCCTGGGATAAAAGTGGCTCTTGTGCTCTTCAATGGTGGGTTATTCTAAGGCAGAGGTTCCAAAACTGGTTTGGCCTTTCCAAAGGGAAAAAAAAAAAATTTCTCAGAAAATACATAAATAAAATTTTTTTTTAATTTAAAACTTACTTAGGCCCCTTGGTAACTAAAAGCATTTGTACTATAGTTCACAGTTCAGGAGGAAATGCAGGTACCTGCTTTGGCTGCCCTCCTGGAGGGTTCCAGCACCCCAAGGCTGGGGTGGGGGTGGGGGGGCTGCCTACTTTAGAAAAACTGTTCAAAGGTGTGCTGACCACCCCGTATCATGGTTTCCCTGCAGCCCTGCCT
>PVJH01011721.1:0-12487 GCA_004026705.1 Nesogale talazaci | reverse complement strand
GAGCCATTGGTCGGGACCGTCAAGTACTGTCTGGTTTTTTCAGGTGGGGTGGGGAGACTGATGTTTGCATGGTTCATTAGTCCGTTGGACCCATTGTTTTCATGTGTATTCAGGTTTCTTCAATCTTCTTTGTTCCAGATTGAAAGAGACCTTAAAATAGATCAAGAGGCTGCCCTTGATCTATTTTGAATTAGTTTTTGCATATGGCATAAGGTATAGATCTTGTTTCGTTTTTTTTTTTCTGCATGTAGAAATCCAGCTTCGGCAGCCCCATTTGGCTAAGAGATTATTTCATCCCACTGAATGGGTTTAGCAGCATTGTCAAGTAGACAAAGAATTTGAATAGATACTTCTAAGAAGATGTGAAGGGGATTCAAAAAAATTCATGAAACCAAATCCATTATCTTTTAATTCCATTGCCTATGAGACTTTTTTGAAGTGTTAGATAGCCAATAAGCACATGAAAAGATCCTCACCATCATTAGTCAGGGAAATACAAATACCAAAACCATGATGATAGACTACTTCACACCCACTAAGATGGCTGGAATGAAAAAGGCAAATACTAACAAGCATTGGCGAGGATGGGGGAGAGAAATGGAACTTTGATACCAGATCAATAATTTTGAGATACAAAGTTTGGACACTGTTTGGAAAGCAATTTGGTACTTCCTCAAAAGTTAAGCAATCAGAAATTGCGCTCCAAGGAGGAATGAAACCTGTTTGTACAAAATACTGTATATGAATATTTATAGCAGCCTTATTCCTGATTGCCAAAGTAAAAGCAACCCATATGTCTATTGACTGTTGTAAAGATAGATGACTGTGGTTTGGCCATTCAATGAAATACTGTTCAGCCATAAAAATTAATGAAGTACTGATACATGTTAGAACATAGATAAACCTTAAGAATGTGATGATAAATGAAAGCAGCCACATGCAGAAGGGAACAGATTATATGATCACACATATACGGAATATCTGAGCAAAGCCATTGAGGCAGAAAGGAGAGGGGTTCGTGGGTGCCAGAGATTGCAGAGTGGGAAATGGGAGTGACTTCCGCCTGGCAAAGAGATCTATTTTGAATTCTTGGGACTGTTTCAGAACGAGTGGTTGAGAATTTTCAGAACTAGTCATTGAAGGTTCCATACCCTTGTGAATATACTAAAAGAACACTCGGTTTATGTGGCGATGTGCTCTGCTGTGTTGGTTTCATCATTAAAAGTAAACTGCATGCTACATTTTCTTTTGCATGATTTTTGGGTCTAGCTTTGAATATTTTCTGCTTTCTTTTTGACTGGTGTTTGCTCTTTCTCATTGTCATGGCTGCAGGATTGTTTTTTGTTTTGACTTGGTGTATTTTTCTGTATATGAATTCCACGGTAGGTAAATCGATACAGACAGCAAATGGATTCAAAGCTCCGGAGGAGCCTGTCAGGGGAGGTTGTTAGGAAAGAAGGAGCTGGCCACAAGGAAGAAGACATGTCCCAAAAATTGATTGTGGTGATGATTACATGACTCTTGAAAATGATTGAATTAGCATGTATGACACATGAAAAGATTTTTTCAAGTAAACTATTCATAGTCCTCAACAAAAAGATAATAAAACATCAGCTCAAGAAGTATACAATCTAAGAAAAAAAAAGAAGAAGAAGTACACAATCTAACCAGAGAGCAGAGGAAATGACATAGAAATTGTTGGGAGAAAGTTACTGATGAGTCATTGATTTAAGAAGTGGCGTCATCTATGAGCTAATTAGGAGACATTGTGTCTGGTAAGCTTGGACACCATGAGGTCCTTCTTGTTACATCATCTATTGGTTAAGGGACTGGCCTGGCCAGGGGTGCTTCTGAATGTTTTCCCTGGCCATTGACTGCTCCAGGCTCATTCATGTCCCAGTCACACATTTCTGGTTGTAAAGCAACCCAAGTTCATCGAGATAAGAACTTCAAATTGACCGGATTAATAGCACCATTGATCCCATCCTTTGGGATGGGAGATTGTTTCCTCAGTGGGGAAGTCTTTCTAACCCTGAGAGATTTAGCATTTAGATAAAGCCTTAACATTAATGTTAAGCTTTAACATTCAGTATAAAAGCAATCAAGTAAATCAAGCTCATTGTTTACTGACTTTATTAGCTAAACCTAATATTTATATCAATTCTGTAGATACTTTGTGATTCAAATTTAAAATGCTAAATTTATTTCTTGGAAAGATATGACACTTTAGTTAAGTTTATAAATAGTATTAGAGGGACTGAGCCCCGGTGGCGTAGTGATTGTGCGCGGGACTGCGGCCCACTGGGATGGAGGTTCAATTCCAGCAGTGGGGCTGGGCCTCCTACTCCCACCACCAGATAGCAGTGATGCCCCCCTAAAAAAAAAAAATAGTATTAGAGTGTTTAAAACAACATAAAGACTCTCTGTATTTATAAATGTAATTCCTCAAAATTTTAAGAGTCCCTACTTAGAAGAATGTATATGATAGTTAGACATTCTAAAGAAAAATAAAATAAAATTGAAGTACTATATTAATTAATAAAACTTAAAGATGATAAATAAAGCAATATTTATAAATGAAACTAAATACTATTCAGAGCTCCCCTTAACACAATTTAATTTAAAAATATATAAATAGAGTGATAAGACTTTTAAAGTCACATATAAATGCTTCTCGAAAAACTAGACTTTGACTGTTATTAATATAAGTTATATTTTCTCTTTTTAAAATGGGAAAGTAATAATAAATTTCAGTGCTTTGCACTGAAACTAACACCCAAACCATCAAACTGACAGATCAGAAACTGTGCCAAAGGGAACTTTAGAGGAAAACTTGGTGTCTTGGCTACTTCACTGGGCCTTTAAGCAACCTCTGTTCAAAAGAAGCACAGAGTGAACACAGAGAAAATAAAACATAACTTTGCTAAGAGATGTTCCTTCTCCCACTAGAATGAGACCCAAAACATCTGAAAAGAGAACTGAAGCCTGTGTCATAGCTTGGCTAAACCAGACTCCCTCTCTCCCACCGCTTTCACAGTTAGAGTGGGGATGGAAGAACAAGTCCAGCAAGCTGAAATCAAACCAAGACCCAGGAAGTCTGATGCCCCAACATTCTTCATTAGGTCGCGCTGGACAATGTGGATGGCTGCTGGTGGTTATGGGCCAGGGTTGGTAATATGTTTCTGTAAAGGGCCACATCATAAATATTTAAGGCATAGCCATGTCCACTGTCTCTGTGGCAACTAATCACAGGACTCTGTGGTTGATTTGCAAAAACAGCCTTAGATCAGAACTATATGGATGAATGCGCTGCGTTCCAATAAACATTATAAAGAGAGAAGTTAGTAATTTAGAAAAGAGGAAGGTAGGCTACTTGAGACGGAGACCGCCAACCATGGCCATGGTGACTAGAACCCATTGCTTTGGGTGAGTTCAGCTCTTCACGACCGTGCATGGGGTTTCAGGACTGAAAGCAGCAGACAGCCTTTATCTTTCTCCCAGAAAGCATCTGGGTTTAAACCTCCAACCCGGCAGCTCAACACCTACCCTCACAGCACCTAAAGTCCCTTCTCATCCTGAAAGTTTCTTCCCTAATCTTAAGGGACCCTCTTAAATGAGGGAACCTAAAGCAGTGGTTTTCAATCTTCTTGATGCCTCGACCCCCAACTATAAAGTTATTTTTACGGCTACTTCATCACTATAATTTTTCTACTGTTACTAATGGAGCAACCCCTGTAAAAGGGTCATTTGACCCACAAAGGGATCACGACCCATAGATTGAGAACCGCTGCTCTAGGCCCCATCCCATGACTTGGAATCCACTGGAAGGTGGTGAGTCTGAGTTGCCGGTGTTTTCTGCCTGTGGACGGAGGGGCCTTACCAGGAGTAGCCTCAAAGGCCTGCAGGCAGCACTGGCCCCAGGCTGAAGAGGGCCCAATAGATTAACAAGATGGGGGAGAGTTCAAGTCCTGGAAGGCTCATTCCCTTTCTTTAGCCCCAAGGCAGGAAGCTTTATGGAATTTGTTTCTCCAATGGTTGTGTGATAAACAGACGGTGAGGTTGGAAGACTAAAACCATCCCCCAGGCATATCAGAAAGTAAAAATAAAAATGAGGCCATGTGTCCTACCCCATGGAGACTAGTGGATAAACAAAGCCGGATTGCGGTCCAGACCCCAGGTCTGTCCACCAAAGCAAAGAAGATCATCTGATACTACGGCTGCCTTAGAACAAGCTGATTTCTCATGGATGGGAGACTGGGTGTTGTTTTGTGTTTTTTTTTTAAAGCAAGTATTGCTGCAACATCTCACATTCTGTCCACATCACGGTAACTGTCTGGGGAAGACTTGTAATAAACGTAAGGTGCAATCCCAGGTCATAACCTGCAGGCTTTTGTCTGGGTTTTAATTATTCCAAGGTCAGACAGGCTGCCCTGAGCTTCCCTTTCCTGGAGAAAGAAGGCCTCTTTATCAGACCTTTACTTTTAGATCACACGCATAGTTGGTGAAATCAATCACCCACTATAAATGTGCACTCCCTGAGTAATATTGTACTTTTGGGTAAACATCAAATTGTTCTTTTTGGGTCCGCCTCAAGACTCAATCAAAAAGTAAATGATACCCATTCTGTGTTGCAATATGTTTGGAACAACAGCAAATTGGTTTTAGTTGTATTATTTATTTCTGCCTTTAATGACATATTTAGTACCTTTCTACGGATTTCAAAATCCAGTGAGCAGCACAATGAAAAGAGGAACAGCTGGTGTCCCTCTCTCTAGACCAACCTTTCTTTGAACAAGCTGCCAAGAATGCACTCTGAAGAATCTTAATGATGCCCTGCCACTTCAGCTCCAGCCCGTCCTGGAGCCATGGTGTGGGCAAGTTCTCTCTTGACTTTGGTGAAGGTCACCGAGCCTGGCCCAGTCCTGCTCCGGGAACTTGTGCAATGAAGAGCACCGAGCCAGAAAGCCCCTTTGCACAGGCACGAGACGTGTGGGCTCAGCAGCACGCCGGCCAGCATGTAACAGGGAGCTTTCTGGGAGAGAGAAAGGGGGATGGAATGTCCAAATTGGTGCCACAGAGATTGTAAGTTGGGCAGTTAACTGCAAGGTTGACAGTTCAAAACCAACAGCCACTCCCGGGGAGAAAGACACGGCTCCTTCCCTCTGTGTAGAGTCACAGTCTTGGAAATTCAGGGGCAGTTCTACCCTGTCCCACAGATCCACTATGAGTCAGCTTCAACCTGACGGCACTTTGTCTGGGTTTTGGGGGCTGGAGGGGTACTCTAATCCTGGTTCAATTCGTGACTTGTAAAACATGCTGCTATTTTACTTGGCGTCTGGAAAGGAATGCATGCAATCAGCTATAGCCGGACCTAGTGTAGCGGGCTCTAGAGTCAAACGACGTCGTTTGGGAGTCAAACGACCCTTTCACAGGGGTCGCCTAAGACCATATTTCCAATGGTCTTTGAAACTGCGACACCACTCCTCTATTCATCTCCAGGTGGGTCCACACACATGCAGACATGCAGACATACGAGTACCGGGCATGAAGACTTACCCATGCTTCAAGACAAAATTTCATTTAGTTGCCATTAGAAGTAAATATTTCACAATATATAATTACATATTGTTTTGTGACTAATCGATGTGCTTTCATTATGTTCAGTTTGAAACAATGAAGTCACATCCTACCTCTTTGATATTTACATAATGATTCATAACTAGCGAAATGACAATTATGAGGTAGCAACAAAAATAATTTTTATGATTGGGGTCCCCACTACCTGAGGAGCTGTATTAAAGGGTCACAGCTCTAGGAAGGTGGAGAGCCACTGCTCTCAGGACCTGCTGCTACATGCAGCATTTCCGCCCCAGTGTTTCCCCCGTGTGACCCATCAGGACAGTTGGCGCATCCACACTAGTGACGTAAATAAGGAGCAAGAGACCATTCAGGGATGGGCACTCTGGTCCTGGGGCATATAAGGCTACTATCACACATACCTCACCAAAGAAAAGCAGCTCGAGCTGCTCGTTAGGGATGAGGTAATTAAATATTTGACCCAAATACAATAGACTAATTTTTAAAGTGATAACCTTGGACCGTGAATGATGTTATAACTATCCAAATGGCCCTTGGCAGGAAAAAAACTTCTCACCGCTGGTGTCGATCAAGAAAGGTCTCCCGCTCCTCCATGACAAGCAGGACATAGCCTACCCAGTGTCTCAGCTCTGGCTATCGTAAAAGCACACTCGGCGTCCTCAGCTCCATGCCTGCTCACAGGGACCCCATAGGACCGAGTCGAACTGCTGAGAGTGTGACTGTTTATGGGAAGAGAAAGCGCCGACTTTCTCCCAAGGAGCATCTGGTGGTTTTGAACTGCCGACCTTGCAGGTCACAACCTTTCCTATTACCACACCACCGCCGTCCTCTGGCTCAGAGCCCGGGGGTACGTGAGCCATTAGAATCATGCTGTGACCAGAGAGTCCTAAACCAGCGTGATCCCACCTCAACCTGCTCACCTGAAAGTCAGCCGTTCAAAACCGCCAGCCACCCTCAGAAGAAAGATGAAGCGCGAGTCTCAGAAACCCCTGGGGGCGCTTGTGGGCCACGTGCGGCAAGGATCAACTCGATGGCAGTGAGTTTGGTTGGATTGCAGTTCGTTTCGACACGCTTGGTGTGTTGAAATCTTGTGTAAGGAAGTGTTCTTTGCAGAGTGACTCTAGGAGCCTGATGTGACTCTTTGGGTGCAGTTCACGGGCTCGTATCCTCTTGCTTTGTCCCCCGCTTGTCCTTCATCCTACCAAATCCCCTGGCCCGTGCTTTTTCCTGCCTTTCATCGACATTCTCACAAGTAGGGATAACTGGGCACTGACCCCGTCCTATGGGTTTTCAGCCTTGACTCCTTCCTCGGAACCGATTTCTTTTCCGGTGGCAAAGAAAAACGTGCCAATATGTCTTAAGTTTCTTTTAACGGTGGAGTTACGTTTCATAAAAATGGAATAGCGTGTTTCAACACTCTCCGAACTCATACTTCTCCGAATCAGTGGACTCCTGTTAAGCTAGACCGTTGACGTGCTATATGTGGGTAAGACAGTTCTAGGACATTGTATGCTATCAAACAGTCTCTCCTGGTCACTCAGGTACCCGAGATGTGATCATCCTGCATGCAACTGCAAGGCATGAGGTCAGCAGTTGGAAACCACCAGCCGTTACACGGAAGAAAGACGAGGCTCTCTACTCTCCTAACGAGTTACCGTCTCAGATCCACCGTGGGCAGCTCTCTCCGTCCGACAGGGTCACTGAGAATCAGGAACGAGGGCACGGCAGTGAGCAGGTTCTGTTTTGTTTAATAGACTTAACTGCTAAGGGAAAGATGGACAATTTAAGTCTACCTCAGACGTCTCGGACCCGGCCTTCTATGTCTGAAAAGTCGGCCCTTGAGACCTTGGTGGAGTACAGTGTTGCTTTGACCCACGTGAAGTTGCCACAAGGCAGGATCCGCCCCGGCCGCTGGTGGGAGTGGTGGGAAAAGCGCAGAGGAAAGCCAGGTCGTCTGACACAGGGAATGAATCCTGGAGACGGGTCTCTGGTCAGTGAGTGAGCGCTTGCTTTTGCTGGACTGTATTTAGCCCAGTGTATTTAGCCCACACATCGGCAAACAAAATGTGGACATGGGCACTGGGGCCACTTGTCACCTGCTCACCACTCGCGATGCAGCAGGTGTCCGTGGAAGGATGACACCGTGGGACACCCACTTTAAGGATAAGTATTTCGAAAGCTCCTTGTTCGGGTCCTGACTCCTCCACAACAGGCCACAACTCTCCTCCAAGTTTCTGGTGGGGTGGGGTGGGGGACAGCGGTTTATCACTTGTAACCTTTGAGATGTTTGCCCGTTGTGTACAGATGGGCCCCTGGGCAGGCGTGAACAGTGCAGATAGCGGTTTTCTCTCGATAGCGGAGAACGTGCAAGGACACAAGCAAGCATCCCAGATGGGCAAACGTCATCCGCAACTCACGTGGGCCAAAGCAGCAGATGTCAGCAGGGCCAGGGCTACCCTTAGATGGCATTTTGGAGAGAGGCATATTGCTAGTTATAACAAAGACTCCCCAAACCAGGCCCCCTGCCATCGCGTCAGTGGTGACAATAATGACCTAGAACCACCCCTGTGAGTTTCCAAGGCTGTAACTGTTCACCAAGTAAAAGGCTCCGGCTCTCTCCTGTAGAGTGGTTTCAAACTGACAACCTTGACAATCGCAGTTCAGCTCATAGCCACTGTGCCACCAGGCCCCTGTAACAATGACGTGTTGGTAATGATGGCATGGCATGTCCAGAAACAGACGTGACAGACATTCTATGAGACTTGGTAGACATGGTCACACATCCGAACTCCTTGTCCCAAAGCCTTGGCCTATACTCATGTGGGTGAGAGCTCTGCTTATAAATGCTGTGTTAGTCCCAAGAGCCCTAGTGACGTTGTGGTTATGCATTGGGCTGCGAGTTCTAGGTCAGCATTTCGGCACCACCAGCCTCTCTTCTCAAGAGAAAGATGGGGCTCTCTTTCCCATAATCAGTCATGGCCTCGGGCAGTTCTACAGCGCTCTTACAGGGTCGCTGTGAGAAGCCATTAACGCTGGGCAGTGGGTTTAGGTTTGGGGGTTTCCTTGTTTGTTTACTCCCTAACTGTATTCTACGTGAAAAAAGTAAATAGAGTCCTTCTGAGAGAGCTCCCCACAACACCTAAAGGGAAATTAGGCCAGTCTCCCCCCGCTGCGCATGCGCGCCCCACCCCCCCTCACATTGTTTACCTGATTTAATTACACAAAATCGGGGAAAGCTAGCAGTTTTACATTATCAATCAAAATGACATTTACAGGCTCGCAAAAAGGAAAGATCCATCATCACGACTCAGCAGGAATACATGTGGCTGCTAGAAAGGTGATGCCAGCAGGTTGGTAAGAATTGACAGAAAACTCCCTGAACCACGAAGCTGAGGGCAAGACCACGTTAGAGACCATGTTAGGGTCCCTGTAACGAGGAAGAGCTTCTGTTCGTCATTTCTCTACTGAAGGAAGCCAACGTGAAGGACGCCCGCCTCCTGACAGCGGGCGACAGTGGGTCCCCTGGGCTGTGTAATGTCTCACAGGTTAAACAGCTGTCACAGACAGTAGTCGCAATGAGGTGCTGCTGCCCCTTGTGTGTTATATTAGCACTTTACAGTAAATGCACAGTGTAAATAACAGAATGCCGTGATGCAAATTGCTCCCGGAAATACAAGGGGAGGGAGGGAAGGCCGGCACCGGTGGCATAGCTAAAATGGGTTGGCTGCTGCGGGTAGCTTTGTCTTCCTATCTCTGGGGTGGACCCATGGCTACCAGCAAATACCCACGCTCTGTGGCATTCCTGAAAATAACGAAATGACCACTGGTTGCCAAGCAGCTGTATTCTGTTGTTATTCCCCTGAGTGCAGGCCCCAGAAGCCAATGGAAAACAATCCCCCACTCCTTACACCAGCCATTCCCAATCAACCATGACATTGAAGCCACTGATAGAGTGTCTCAAAGACCTCGGTTATTTTTCTCTGACATCTTTTTTTTTTTAAAGATTTATCTTGATAAGAGAATGAGCTTTCAAAAATGATGCCCCCAATTTAAAAGGATCTTTGTTGTCTCACAGGCAGTTCTGTCTTGTTTTGCTCTTAAAATCAGTATCAGATGTCAGCTTGACTTGTTGGTCCCACGAACCACCATTCTTAGACGTTCCCTGCCTTTATGTAGAAGGGCAAAGAGGGCTGGAAGCACAAAATATAACTGTGAATACCTTGTATTATACACAGTACCGGGGAGGTAAAATCTGAAGTTCCCACTAATGTAAGGAAAATTTCACATGAGTGTGTGTGTGTCTACGTGTGTATGTGTACGTATTACGTTGGGGTCAGAGCAGTAACTCCATGTTGAATAGAAACTTAAAACCTCAGTCACTACAAGGCTATATTCTGAGGGCAGACACAGCCACTTGTCAGACTTGGAGGCCTCTGGAATGCCAGACATCTTTTTTACGAGATCAATGTTTCAGATGTAGAGTGGTGTGGAACCCTTCTGACACTGGGTGCTTTGATATGGCGGGTGAGATGCTCTCTTAGCTTACAGATCTGAGACTCACTTACCCAAGTGATATGTGCCAGTCTCGCACCCCCGGGCCCCTTTATCTGGTGGTCACCCTGACATCGAATCACGGCTTCCTTTTCCCTCTTGCGTTTAATATTCAGCAGGAGCCAGTAAGGAAACGTAACTACCATCAGACATCTTCATTATCTTCCAAGTGGGCCTCCACGAGAGACTTCATTTTCAGTTGCCTAGAAACCAGTATAATGGGGAAACTACACCTGCCTGGTTGTTTGTGTCTGGTCAGTCTTGCAACAAATTTAACAGATCACTTATAGTTTGTGCTTATTTAAATCTGAGATTCCATTCAAACTAGCTATAAATATACTATCAGGATGGAGTCAATGACTTGTTTATTATTTTTTTTCATTAATCATTTTATTGGGGGACTCCTACAAATCTTAAAACAATCCATCATTCACTTGTATTAAGCACACTTGTACAGATGTTGCCTTCCACACTTCCAAAACATTTTCTGCTACTTGAGCCCTTAGTCAAAGGCTAGAAATCTTTATAATTATTATTTTTTAAAGCGTCAGTTAGAGGAAGTATTAGTGAAATAACCTGTTTTTGTCTTTGTCTTTTTGTTTTGTTTTAATATTATTTCATTTCTTGCCACCTGCCCTCTTCCTAGTTACTTAAAATCCTGGCCTTTTGGACCAGGGGAGATAAAAAGGTGTCAAGGCTGCCACTTCCTTCATGTGCCAGACTCTGGGTGTCACTGGCCACCCCGCTGGTGACGGGAGGCATTGTTGATCAAATACCAGACTGCTTCGTGGACATAGGGGGTCACCGGAGCCTGCACCCTGGGGAGGGGGGTGGCGGCTGAAGGCTCCATCTGTGGGGGAGCAGCCAGCGAGCCTCTCAGGTTGTAAATGCTTCTGGCAGCAACTCCTGCTGATGATTTAAATGCTGTCTCCCCACCTGTCGCTCCTGCCACCTCTCCTCGCCCCCTGCTGGCCAGGGGCCTCTGCTGACTGGCAGCTCCTCCTCGGGCAGGACCTGGCCTGGGACCAGCAACCCCAAATTCTCTCTAGTGTGAACTGTTTCAGAAAAGAGACCAAGGAAATGGGTTTATTGTTTCCCCTCTTGACAACAACCTACTTTGGTGTGTGTGTGTGTGTGTGTGTGTGTGTGTGTGTGTGTGTGTGTCTTGAGCAAGCAGTTTCTGAAGTTGTGTCAGTTTTTGATGGGTGCAGTGGATTCCAATGATTTCTCAGAATCAAATGAATGAGGGTCCTTCCATTCTCACCGGCTTGTGATCTGGCTGAGTTGTCTATTGTGAAATGGGGCAGGGACACCGATGGGAGAACTTCGAGGACACGCCTGGACCCTAGGGCTTCTGCACCTCCTGCATTAGCTTGAAAACGCCAGGTATTGCGTACTTACCTCCTCTTGTTCAAGTGAAAACATCCATGTCCACACTATATATGAAGACTTATGTGTACCCCATTGCATTGTGGGCATGCATAAGCACCCCAAAGCCACTCCGGATGGTGCGTCTCTGATGTGAACACTTGTCTGGTGCTTGTCATGCATACACAAATGGAAACCTCCTTTGGGAGGGGGTCAGACCCTGTTTTGTTTTGTTTTGTTTCTGGGTTGGGTTTTGATTAAGAAGAGACTTTGAAATTTTTCCAAAGTATGCGAGACTTAAGGAAATGCATTGACCAAAAATGCATGGTCTCCGAGCCATGCTGCGCCCGCCATCACTACTCCCTTACACAAAGACAGCAGCGTCCTGCCCAGAAGTCCCCGAGTGTGCGACATGATTCAGCCTCAGGAGCTTGGGTTTTCATCACGCCCCGTGGAGGTTACCAGCATGTCTGAGACCCAGAGCCCTTGCCATGTTGGTTAGGTCATGCAGCCAGGGATTGACAATACTAGTCCAGCCATTGAATGACTTATAGTTGGTTATGAGTTGAACATGTTTGTGTTTTGTTCATGTGTTTTTAAAAATTTATACCCTTTTTTTCAGAACTGTATTATATTTACCCCCCAAAATCGAGCATGAAATGCAGACTTTCCCTCTACTGCTGCCCAAACTCTGCCCCTCAAGTTTCTCCTAGAAGTAACATTTTTCATTCTTTGTGGTACAGTTGTTACCATGGATGAGCCCGTATGGACCCATTATTGTTGACTGAAGCCCATAGCTTTTACCTTCTGAGGTCCACTCCTTGCTGCAGACATATTTGAAGATTGCAAATAACCTACCCCACAAACCAGTTGGGACATCTTCATCTTATTCCCCCCTCCCTGAAAAATTAAGAACACCGGGGGGGGGGGCAGACCTAAGAGATTTTATGTATATATTTATGAGAGAGCT